>CM046475.1:19584292-19899292 GCA_025506415.1 Flaveria robusta
CCACTTGATCACTCAAACTAATATTGTGTGGAAGAGGTGTGTGTGATTGTGTTTTGCTCGTGAGAAGTGAGAAATGGCAGAAAGAAAATTGAAGTTTTGTGGGGTTTTGAATGGAGAATGTCATCCACATTTAAAACAAAATTTAAGGTTTTCCTTCATGTAATACTCATTGGTTTAAAGGGTCTAAGGAGACCATGAAGTGACTAATGAAAGCATGGGTAAACAAAATTTTTGAGTGGCTGCAAGTTGTTTGATTTAAGGAGGGGGGGGGGGGGGGGGGGCTGCTACAAGTCACGAAGGTGAAGGGGCCAGTGGAATGATGGTGAGTTGGTGAAGTTTTTTTTTTTTTTTTTTGGGTGGGATTAATAATTTTGTTTCTTTTAATTGGTGTATAAATTATTTGTTATTATTATCATTCTTCTAAAATATCACTATTGCTTCTATATATATATTTTTTTGATACCAACCGGCATTTTTTTTTTACACACTAGTTAACTCGATTATAAGTTGAATCGTGATAGACTACGAACATGCTCGTTAAAGAATCGGTTAGATTTTACTACACACCGATACGTGTTTTGATAGTATTTATTGTACTACAAAACGTTTTCTTTTTTTTTTTAAAGAAATATTTCCTTCTTTCATTTTTGATTATTTTTACCAACGTTCGCGTGTCGGGTTAGAACTTGTAACCGGGTAATTTCTATAATCACCAATGCATGACATGTGGGGGATGGACTTTGTTGTGCATATGACGACCTAATTAATCAAAATTAAGTCTAACACATAAGGGCTTCACATAAGTGCGATTAGTTTAAGAATAAAGGTTGACCTGAATTGCCGGTTGTCACGAGTGAGTTGACTGTCACCGATTTGTGTCCAACATAAAGGTGATCGGCACTTACGTCCGTATAGTGCCTCAAACGATGCAGCTTTAATGCTAGTGTGATAACAATTATTGTACGAAAATTCAGCCAAAGGTAGGTGAATATCCCAATTGTTTCCAAAGTCTATCACACATGCTCTAAGCATGTCCTCCAGGGTCTGGATAGTTCTCTCACTTTGGCCGTCCGTTTGCGGGTGATATGCGGTACTCATATCCAACCGAGTACCTAAGGAATTCTGTAATGTTTGCCAAAATCTAGAAGTGAATCGACTATCCCTATCAGAAATAATAGAAATTGGCACACCATGTCTTGAAACAACTTCTTTCATATAGACCCTAGTTAACTTTTCCATCTTATCAGTCTCTTTTATTGGTAGAAAATGTGCCGACTTCGTCAACCGATCGACGATTACCCATATTGTGTCATAACCACTTGATGTCTTAGGTAATTTCGTGATGAAGTCCATAGAAATCTGTTCCCACTTCCATTGGGGTATCTCTGGTTGGTGCAACAATCCTGATGGTTTCTGATACTCTGCTTTGACCTCGGAGCAAGTCAAGCATTTACTAACATAGGTGGCAATGTCAGCCTTCATGTTGGGCCACCAATACCGTTCCTTAAGATCTTGATACATCTTGTCTGATCCTGGATAAATTGAGTATCTGGATTTGTGTGCTTCATCCATCACCAATTTTCTCAACTCTCCAAAATTTGGCACCCAAATTCTATCCATAAAGTAACGCGTTTCATCTGATTTAACTTCTAGCTGCTTGTCCATGCCCCGCAAGGACTCATCTTTCATGTTTTGTTCCTTGAGTGCTTCGTGTTGAGCATCACGAATTTGGGTAGTGAGAGTCGTATGAATCGTCATTCCCAAGGCTCGCACTCGTAGGGCTTTAACCCGTTCCTTCCTACTCAAGGCATCTGCTACTATGTTTGCTTTGCCAGGATGGTAGCGAATCTCACAGTCGTAGTCGGTAAGTAACTCGACCCACCTTCGTTGTCGCATGTTTAGCTCCTTCTGGTCAAAGATGTGTTGTAGGCTTTTATGATCAATAAAGATAGTGCACTTTGTACCGTATAGATAATGCCTTCAGATCTTTAGTGCAAAGACTACGGCTCCCAACTCCAAGTCATGAGTGGTGTAGTTTTGCTCGTGCACTTTGAGTTGTCGGGACGCATAAGCGATAACCTTATCCTTTTGCATTAACACGCAACCAAGCCCTTGGTGTGATGCATCACAATAGACCATAAAGTTATCTGTTCCCTTCGGGAAGGACAAAATCGGTGCACAACACAACTTTTGCTTCAACAATTGAAAAGCAGATTCTTGTTTATCACCCCAATCAAACTTCTTGTCCTTCTGTGTCAATGTGGTTAAGGGCTGAGCTACTTTAGAGAAGTTCTCGATGAATCGTCGATAGTAACCAACCAGTCCTAAGAATTGGCGCACCTCTGTCGGAGTTTTTGGAGCTTCCTAATTTTTAATCTCCTCAATCTTAGCTGGGTCTACGTGGATTCCCTTGTTATTGATTACATGCCCAAGGAAATGCACTTCTCTAATCCAGAATTCACATTTAGAGAACTTTGCGTATAGCTTCTCGTTTCTAAGCAATTCCAAAATTAACTTCAGATGTTGCTCATGTTCTTCTTTACTCCGAGAGTATATCAGAATGTCATCGATCAATACAATCACGAATTTGTCTAAGTAGGGTTTACAAACCCTATTCATAAGGTCCATGAACACCGCTGGAGCATTAGTTAAGCCAAAAGGCATAACTAGAAATTCATAGTGACCGTAACGGGTCCTAAATGCGGTCTTCGGGACATCTTCCTCTTGAATCCTCAACTGATACCCTGATCGTAGGTCGACCTTGGAGTAGTAACTGGAACCTTGTAGCTGGTCAAACAAATCATCTATTCTCGGGAGTGGATATCGATTCTTGACTGTTAGCTTGTTTAATTCACGATAATCGATACACATCCGAAATGTTCCATCCTTCTTCTTTACGAACAAGACCGGAGCTCCCCATGGTGAGAAGCTTGGTCTAATGAACCCTTTATCTAATAATTCTTGCAATTGATTAGACAGCTCTTGCATCTCAGATGGTGCCAGTCGATACGGTGACCATGCGATTGGTGCAGCGCCGGGTATTAAGTCGATCCGAAACTCAACCTGTCTAGGTGGGGGGAGTCCAGGAAGATCTTCAGGAAAAACTTCAGGATAATCTCGTACAATCGGTATATCCCCGAGTCGCTTCTCTTCCGATTTCTTTTCTGTCACGTGTGCCAATATCGCATGATATCCCTTACTTAAATACTTTTGAGCCTTCATGCAAGTAATGATTTGTAGCTTAGCTCCACTCCTTTCTCCCTGAGTTGACAGGATCTCTCCATTTGGAAGCAGAATACGAACAACCTTCTCGCGACATACAATTTCCGCTTGATTTTCCGATAGCCAATCCATACCAACAACGATGTCAAAACTCCCAAGTTCTACGGGTAGTAGGTCTATACTAAAAGAATGATCCCCAAAACATAAGTTGCATCCTTGAATAATTTCATTTGTCTCAATGAGTTTGCCATTAGCTAGTTCTATTACATATTTACTGTCTAGTGTAATTGGTTTTATTCCCATTAATGAGCTAAAGTCGACTGACACAAAACTCCTATCGGCACCCGTATCAAATAGTATAGAAGCATAGTTATTATTGACAGGAAACGTACCCGTAACAATGTTAGGGTCTTGTCGGGCATCTCCGGCTCCAATCACGAATGCTCTCCCACGAGCATTATTTGCACCATGATTCTTTAACTTTGGGCAATCTTTCTTAAAGTGTCCAGCGACACCGCATTCAAAGCAAACTTGGTTAACCCCTGTGTTTACAATTGGTGTGGGAGCTCTGCAGTATTTTGCTATGTGCCCTGATCCTTTACACTTACGACACACAAAATTTTCGCAAGTGCCTGTGTGGTGGAGGCTGCACTTGTTACACTTCGGTTGGTTTCCTGCGTATTGTTTCTTCTCAGCTGGGCTTGCAACATAAGCCCTCACCATGTTTTGTTTCTTATTAGCCATTTGCCCTGAACTTTTTCCAAAGTTATGATTCCACTTTCTCTTATTGTCAAAGTTTTTCACATTAGTAACCTTCTTTAGCAACACTCCATTACGGACCGGCTGATCTGTCAAATCATGTGCTAGTCTTATCGCGCTCTGGATGGTGGTTGGCTTGGATGATGTCACCATGCTTTGAATTTGGGGTGCAAGGCCCCAGATGTACCTCTCGATTCTTTTGAACTCTGGAGTAACCATGTGAGGCATAAGATGTGCGAGTTCATGGAATCGAATGGTGTAAGCTGCCACCTCAGCCCCGACCATGGTTAAGTTCTAGAATTCCACTTCTAGTTTTTGAAGCTCATTCCTAGGGCAGTATTCCTCTTTCATCATGTCCTTCAATTCAGCCCATGTTAGTTGATATGCAGCATCTAAACCCACTGTTTGAACCTGTGCGTTCCACCAACTAAGTGCTTCATTTTGGAAGGTGCAAGTTGCATACTTGACCTTGCAATCGTTTGCACAATTGCTGATATTGAGGACAGACTCCATCTTCTCTATCCAGCGTATGAGGCCAACTGCTCCTTCCGAACCATTGAAGTTATGAGGTTTACAAGCCAAAAAGGCATTGTAAGAGCATCCTCTTATGGTGTCATTAGTCCCTGTATAGTTAATGTTACTACGTTAGGATTAATTAGTCATGATGGTGATGCTCGTACTTGAGACTTTATACTCCTTTGAATTTCTCTTTTAGATCGTACCTCCATTCCCGTTAACCTGTTCTCGAGTGCCACTACCACCGATACCAGTGTCTCCAGTCCTATTGCCGGATCCTCCAGTACCACTTCCGCCGGCACCATTCTCTCCAATCCCGTTGCTAGATCCTCCAGTGCGGTTGGCTTCGTATTGTGCGATCGCGGCTGCCACTTGTTGTGACACTAATTGCGCTATCGCTTCCGAACTCATTGGCGGTATTGCTTTCGAGTTTTGTCGGTTGTTACGTCTTGGCCTTCCTCTTAGTGCCATGAGTTTCTTCTAATCATAAACGATAAAAGAATAAGACAATATATACAACAATGTCAACACATGAGCAGGAAATGTAAACAACCACAACAATCACAACCACCATAACAACCATGATAAGAGAAACACGTAATATATAGATGAACTAACTTGTTACATAAGTTGTAATGGTTACAAAATGGACGAGGGTACATAACCTCATAAATACAAGTTTCATCCTAACATACTACGTGAGCACAGCCCGCCCACGATAGGCATATCTAGCTAATGGGAGGACGTGCCAATTTGCACAGCCACTAAAGCTAGCATAACACATGCCACAGCTAGCGTCATTGCGGATGTAGCACACTCCTTAGATGCGATAGTCCGCTGTTCGGCTACCACAGCCCTCTGCTCTGCCTCCATAACTCGCTGCTCCATAACGGCCATCCGATTCTCAAGCTCCGAAATTCAGTGATGCATGGTCTGAAGCGCCTGATCATCAAGGTGATGCTGCTCCTCGAGTGTCTCCACACGTCCAGTCAAAATCTCCAAATCTCGGATCTCCTGTAGGTCATCCACATCGGTCTACAACTGATGAATCTGATGATCATATCGAGCACAACGAGCCACTAGAGTGGGAATGGTGCACTCCACGGGTTCCCCAGTTAGTGGTAGTGATCGCGGAGCCTGTGACGACTCTCCAATCTCAAAGGTCGAAGATAAACCCTCTTCGTCTCTCCATACTCGAATAGTATGAGGCATCCATGTCCATCTCCTGATGTCTGCTCGACGCCTCTTGGGCTTAGGCTCAGCATCCTCTGGTGTGAGGGGCGTAGGTGAAACCGGTCTTGGGCGAACAACTCCAACCCTCTTCCTTGGTGTGTGCCAAATAAGTCTGCCATAAGGAGTCCGGCGGTAATGAGGGGCAATAGGACGCGGTATCTCCTTGGGAATCTCCTCCATCACAGGGGCCTCAGGCTCTTCCTCGGGATCCTCCTCTGGGTCCTCCTCGGGATCCTCCTCTAGGTCCTCATCAGCTTCTGGGGTCGAAATGCTGTCGTCATTGGTAACCGGGGGCTGTAACGGAGGTGGTGTCACAGACGATGATACTAGTGATAAGGGTGTCAATGGTGCATACTCCTCATCTGAATAGCAAATGATGATCGGGTATGAAGCTGAAGACATCTCTGCGATAATAATATTCATATACTAAGCATGATACGAACCATATAAGGGTATATTTATTGCAAGGACCATGTTATGACCCTATAGTTGTAGTCTAGGTCTACTAATGCAACCTAGTTCGCTATAACCAATGGCTCTGATAGCAATCTGTCACACCCTGCCAAGACGGAAATGCATGGTGTAACGTTCATGGTTCACAGTCATTGTTTACATTGAACGACTTCTAAATGAGTTATACTAAAAGGTTCCAAGGTTTACATATTACAAGATCCAAGCTGTTTTTCCTAATGACATATTAAGTTTACATCACAAAATATGAGTTTTACGGCTATGGCCTACGATGTAGACTATAAAAGGAAAACTCCAAAAGCCTTCTAGTCTGCATATGACACCATGCAAATGCTTCACAAAATGATGAACTTGATATGCTTCAATTTCCTGAGAATAACATGCTTAAAAAGTCAACAAAATGTTGGTGAGTTCACGGGTTTAATAAAAAAAATATAGTTTCCATTAGGACCACAAGATTTTGGTGTGTCTATTGTTAATTAAAACAATGTCTCAAGTCAAAGTTACCATGAGCTCCCATAACTGATGCTTGACAAGTCTATAGTTACGCCCCAACCCAATGTTCTATCGCAAAACATTGTAATGAAATGAACAATTATGCGCCCGGTTAGTACATGGTTGGAGCTACCAACCACGGGCGAGGGTGTCAACCCAAATAGATCTATCCACAACTTTCATGCTTACTCAAAATTAACAATTACAGAATACCGGGGACTTAATGCGATAAAATGTCTACTCATGTAACAATATAGTCAAGTACTTGTGTCCAACCAAATAATTCTTGGCATGTATTTTCCCCCAAATATTTAAAAGACAATTTAAAATAGGGGCCGTGAGACTCACCTGGTTCTTCTAGTAGTAAAACGAGCAACAATAGATGATATCTAGCAAGGAGCGTCAACGTATCTCGACCTACTTGGGCCCTAAATTATTTAAGACAACTTAAGGTCCAATAATGAATTTAGTTAATATGTAGTTCATAAATCATATTCACCCAATTTAATATGTTACGTAGGCTCGTTTCATCCCAAAGGTTCGAATCGACGACCCGTTGGTGAGATGCATGTGTTTTTCCAAACAAAAATAAAATAAAATAAAATAAAATAAATAATAATAATAATAATAATAATAATAATAATAATAATAATAATAATAATAATAATAATAATAATACACGTTATGGGTTTGCTCACTTGTTCTCACGTATACTTGTATTCTAATGCTAACCTCGAGTTTGAGTTATAAAATAATATTTTGACTCGACTCGATTCTTAACTCGTCATGAACAAATAGATATACCTACATAACATATATTTATCAAAATTATTAACTTAAAACATAACACAATTTAAGAACCTTAAGAAAAATTACTGCACTTAAAATAGTACAGTTTTTGTTTTAACACCCAATATATATTTATATTTTTTTTACTAACAAATGTATATGTAAAATATATATAAATATATAAATATATATATATATATATATATATATATATATATATATATATATATATGTACGTAAAATACTTATGTAGATAGTCACGACATAAATATTTTTATGATCAAAACACTAGTTTTAGACATAATGAACTTGTAATAATCATAACTTGTCCATAAAAATACAAAAAAATAAAATTTTTTTACAAATAATCACAAGATCCATATTTAACCCTTTTATTTTGGCACTACTAGGTAAGTATTTAGACAAGTATCTAAACATCCAAGTGTGTTATCTAAAGAAAATAAATTTTATGAGTCAATAATTTACAAAGTCTATATTATTTTTGGTTAAACTATATCCATGGGTGAAAGGATTATATAACAACTTGATAGGTTGAAATAAGTCAGGAGTAAGATAGGTGAAAACCTCACTTAGAGTAAACAAGAAAATATGCGTAGGAGTTGTAGAGAACTTGAACACTTGAACCCACTTGAAGCAAGTAGCAACCCACTTGATCACTCAAACTAATATTGTGTGGAAGAGGTGTGTGTGATTGTGTTTTGCTCGTGAGAAGTGAGAAATGACACGAAGAAAATTGAAGTTTTGTGGGGTTTTGAATGGAGAATGTCATCCACATTTAAAACAAAATTTAAGGTTTTTCTTCATGTAATACTCATTGGTTTAAAGGGTCTAAGGAGACCATGAAGTGACTAATGAAAGCATGGGTAAACAAAATTTTTGAGTGGCTGCAAGTTGTTTGATTTTTTTTGGGGGGGGGGGGGGGGGCGCTGCTGCTACAAGTCACGAAGGTGAAGGGGGCAGTGGAATGATGGTGAGTTGGTGAAGTTTTTTTTTTTTTTTTTTTTTTTTTTTTTTTTTTTTTTTGTGGGATTAATAATTTTGTTTTTTTAATTGGTGTACAAATTATTTGTTATTATTATCGTTCTTCTAAAATATCACTATTGCTTCTATATATATATTTTTTATACCAACTGGCATTTTTTTTTACACACTAGTTAACTCGATTATAAATTGAATCGTGATAGACTATGAACAAGCTCGTTAAAGAGTCGGTTAGTTTTTACTACACACCGATACGTGTTTTGATAGTATTTATTGTACTACAAAACGTTTTCTTTTTTTTTTTAAAAGAAATATTTCCTTCTTTCATTTTTGATTATTTTTACCAACGTTCGCGTGTCGGGTTAGAACTTGTAACCGGGTAATTTCTATAATCACCAATGCATGACATGTGGGGGATGGACTTTGTTGTGCATATGACGACCTAATTAATTAAAATTAAGTCTAACACATAAGGGCTTCACATAAGTGCGATTAGTTTAAGAATAAAGGTTGACCTGAATTGCCGGTTGTCATAAATCGGACTTCAAATATCTATCGGACAACTAATTCAAAAACTAATCTATCAATGTATGAATATGTTAAAATTGATCTGAGAAGATAAAGAATAGTCAACCAAATAAAATAAAAGAATACTCCATTAAACGTGTCTACAAGCCAATGTTGAGCCCCTTCGGTTCATAGATTAGGATCAATATTGTGGATGAACATCGATTAAGAGTATGCACAGATTTGTGCAGTGACTCGATGGAAAACAAGGTCAAACAGGACACACAAAACACACACACTATGATAGGTTCAAATGGATCGATCTGTGATGATATTGTAATGCAAAGATCAATTATAAGCACAAAGTAATCAACAAGAGAAAAATACTTCAAAAACTCACAGTGATTTCATTGAAAGCAGTTTGCAATCGGATACAATGTACAGAGAGAGTTCTTACTGAAATTCTTCTTTCAGCTCTGGCATAGGAAGACTCAGATATGGCTTCTGCAAAGTTTTCTGAGACTGATGTTGATATCTTTGACTACTGGAACCTGCTTGATCATTTCCTCCTTGATTTCTTGGAGCTTTGCATTCTCTTGAAAAATGACCATAGCTATTGCAGTTGAAACACCTTGATTTTGACATTTCAAAGCCAACCTTTTTGTTTGCACTTGGCTTATAATTTCTGTTCACATAAGAGTGTTTCTGAGTCCTGTAAGCTATCATCACCATTTGCCAGTTCAAATCCATCTCCTCTACATCATCAGGATCCATCTCAAATAAATCCTGCAAAATTAAATCAACTTGAGTTAGATGACTACCTTGATAAGCTTGAAAGCTTGCCATGAAAGCAGTAAAAGCAAATTTTGACTCTTCATCCTGTAAAAGAATGTTTATGACATTTTTAACTTTGCTAGGTTTAACAGAGTTAGAAGATGGAGTCTCAGTTTGAGGTTTAGGCATTTGAGTTTTAGGAGGAGACTGTGGTTTATTTGTGTAGACATGAGCACTTGTATAGGTTGAGTCAGCAAAGAAACCAGCTCCAACAAACAAATCACCCTCATCTTTTGAAGAACTATCATCTTTAGTCACAAATGCATTCTCCACTGTGTTAGCTGGAGATGCAACATACTTATACTGAGATGTTGATGTGGATCTATCATTGTTCCTTGAACTCTCATCAATTTCAACTGATTCTATTTTGGCAATCAGAAGATCAAGAGCCATGGGAAACTTTTCTGTATGCTTCAACAAAGTAACTGTTTGTTTCCATGAAGATGGAAGAGCATTGAAAAGTCTGTCATTTAGATCTTTGAGATCATTCTTCACTCCAACAGTTGACATTTCAGTAATGAGCTGCACAAATCTGTTCATCATTTGATTGATTGTTTCTCTGGAAAGATGCTCAAATAATTCAAGTTGCCTTTTTAGTTTCTGTTTTTTGAGATCTTGAATCTCTTTAGCACTTTCACAAATGATCTTTAAAGCTTTGTACATGGTATACCCAGTCTGATAACTGTCAAGTCTTGTTAACACTTCCAAAGGTAAACCCTTGCACATCAGAGAATAAGCTTTAATATCATTTTTAACCTTCTTCAAATCATCACCATGTAGACCATCTTCAGGATATGGTTCTTGAGAGTCTTTGGTGTAAACAAATCCTGTGTCAGGACCATCTAATGAAACAGTAATGTGAGGTCCTTTCTCTATTGACTTCCAGAGATCTGTATTAATAGAGTTTAAGTAATGTTTTAATCTGAGAGACCAGTTCTTGAAATCAGCTCTATTCTTCAACTTAGGAACCCTGTTCTCAGAATCTTCAGATTTAGCCATTTTAAGTTTTGAAATTAATAAAAGAAAATGTTTTTGTTGTTTTAAATTTTGAAATGAAACAAAGAAATGACAATGTTTCTGGATTTTAGTTTTTGAGAAATTTTCTAAGTGTTGAATGAAACGTCTGAAATCTGATGCGCCTTAATAGTTGTGAAACGCCCACTTTGTACTTGAAACGCCTATGGGAATGTCTTGGTAGAATTCTTGAAACGTCCAACCGAAGATGCGCCTGAACAGTTGTCAAGCGCCTGAACAGTTGTCAAACGCCTGGGAACTTGGTCAAATTTTCTGGATTTTCAACTGAAGCGCCCAAACAGTCTTCAAACGCCTAGAACTCTCAGGTTTCAAAAACGTCCACACAGTGGTAAAACGTCCAAATAGTGTCAAAACGTCCAACTCTGAAATGCCCAAACAGTATTGATGCGCCTACACAGTTGCAACGCCTAAACACTTGAGCAAATTTCAGATGATTTTAACACCCCAAGCGCCTAATTCATCATCTTCATAACAACCTGATCTTATTAAATTCTTCAAAACTTGATTAATTGATCTAAAAACTTCCAATAAGGTAGAATTCAAGTCGTTAATCAATCCTAATTCATCAATTCTCTCGATTAACAACAACAAATCTGAATTTCTGATTGAATTAGAGTTCGACAACGAAGAATAGTTCGCACACAAATCTGATGAAAATTCAGATCTGAATATAAGAAATCACTCAATTGTGATTCAATTCATGTTTCAGATGATGAAACACAACTGAAATTAACAACTACTTGATCAATTGCTATCAAACACAGATTCAAGTGATTCACAGAGCTCAAAATTCGATTTTAAGCTTCAAATCACTGAACCGAAAGCTGTGATACCATTTGATAGGTTCAAATGGATCGATCTGTGATGATATTGTAATGCAAAGATCAATTATAAGCACAAAGTAATCAACAAGAGCAAAATACTTCAAAAATTCACAGTGATTTCAATGAAAGCAGTTTCCAATCGGATACAATGTACAGAGAGAGTTCTAACTGAAATTCTTCAAAAGTCTACCTGCACATATAAACAATATCCTATTTATACTAACAATGAAACTAAGGAACATATATTTACACAATAAGTCCCTATACTATGACAAAAACAAAATCTAAAGACTAAACGCTAATCTTCAAGAGCTCCAACACACTACAATCTGATTTCCACACATAATTCGACATACATATGGGGTATTTATACCCTTACATTGGCGGTTACAAACTACAAAAGCTAACACAACTAACCGTTTAATTCCCGCCTAATTTACAGGTTTGATTTTTCTAATTTTGACTTTCCTAATCTGATTTTAATTGGCTAATTTCTTGATTACAAAACCGAAGAGCCCAAAAGCCCAACTAAGGCTATAAATCCTTATGTGCAATTCCAAGCTACAGGTTTCTTCATCAAGAAGCCTCGAAGTATGAATTAGACAAATCAGGTTTTGGTAATCCTAAATATGAAATATTTGAAGAAAAAGAAGGCGAAACAACATGTTGCTGAAAGAAAATATGTTCAAGAGATAGACTCCTTTTATTTCAAAACAAAAAGAGGTTATATCACCTAGCTCCAAAAAGAAAATTTTATTTCCACATTCATCGTTAAAATCAAAAGGTCCCGATTCTTCTAAGGTAAAGTTTGAAAAAGAACTTAAAGCTAACTAGAACAAAAGAAAGACACAAAACCATCATTAACTAAAAACTCCTATGAAAAAAGCTAAAATCAATCAAAATCAAACAATTCAACACATAGACAAACGTTTTGATTACTCAAATGACAGTTCTACGGAAGTTATGCCAAGAGAGCAACAAAAATCATTCATCAAAATATATCAAACCTAGTTTCAACAATGGTCATAATAAACGATTTCATAATTTACACCTAACGTTCTGAGTAACTTAAGCAATAATTAGTTAAGAAAGCTAAAGGATTAAAGGTGATGGACAGATCTAAACTAAATGTTAGTGGTTCAAAGAAAAATAAGAAACCTCATGATGTGTTTCAACAAGTCACTATTCTAGATCATCATGGACAAGCCAAGACTTGTATTAAAGAAACAATGGTTGTGACGGAAGGGGTGAGGATTCTGACAAAGATAGCCACTAATATGACAGAAGAAATGGACGTTCGTATGGAAGAAGTCAGAATTTTCGAAACAAATGACTTAACATTTGAAAACATTGTGTTGTGAAGTCTCCATTCACTCACTTAGTGGACGAATCACTTGGCACTTCAACTTGACAAATTGCTCATACAAGTACACTTCGATGGGGACCGGGAAACACTTGTGATGAACATGATTAACAATAGCTTACTACGTTAGCACAACAAGATAAGTTGCAACTGAGGTAGCAGAGGATAAGAAATCTACGTCATTCACATGGTCTAATTATGTGTAACGATCAGAATATTCTTTCTCGGCCCAATTCCTCATTTATTGATAGTAATACCTCGTGAAGGTGACTAGAGTATAAAACTAACCCTTTGGGTATGTGCGATTTAGAGCCAACACCTCTTAAGAGTATCGGTAAACCAATATCATTAAAAGGGTGAGTAACCTTGTTGTCTAGCAATAGAATCCTTTGTGTAGCAATCTGATAGATTGGATTTATTCATTGAGTTGTAGCTTACATACTCAAGTGAATAAGAAAACATAGAAATTTTTATAAAGTAGGCACACATGTTTTGAGCTTTGATTTCTTATTCCACACATTTAATTATTAAAATCATTAATTGTCATACTAGCACACCACATCTAAGATCAATAATTGTATCAGACCATGTTGAATAAGATTTTATTCACAATCATTCTCATTGCTTTGTGTTTTTGATTTTTTAATCTACTTCTCTTTTTTTTATTTACTAAAACTAACCAGCCTTTTAGATTCATCATAAGTCATAAGTGATGTCAAGCTCATTAATAATGAAAAACTCACTTCACATGGGATCTCTATCTAATCCCCTTTATTTTAGCCGGAGATGACAGCCACAATAGAAAATTTGTATGATTAACTTTGTAAATCAATATGATCGTCAAATCTATGCTTCCATTATGAATGGTCTTCATTTACCTAAAGTTGAGATTCTAGAGGTTTCAGCTAGAATTAGTGTCGCCCATAAATTGAAGGATCAAAACATCTAGTGTTCCTAACATTTCATCAAAGTTGAGGTTAATGACAATGTAAAACACTCCTGATCATCGTTTTGCTCCATGATATTTTATCTCAAGTTGATTCATGTCAACCAGCTAAAGAGATATGCGACTACTTTCAAATCTTTTTGATGGAGAACAGACAGTAAGGAATCAAAGGTCGACAATTGTTTATAATTATGAAATCTTTAGAGCCTTACTAGGAGAAATACTAGAACACACATGCAACCGGCTTAATATGCTTTTAAGTAATGCTTGAAAGTATCACAGTGCTACTACCATTGAACATAACAACATAAAGTTCATTCAAGGTTGACAAGTATAAAGGAGATATCAAAACATATCAAGAAAGCAACATTAAACCTAGAAAATATGCCACTAAACAATTGGTTTAGTCTAATTCATGCCCAAGGATATGAAGTGCTTGATGGTTCTCAACCTAAGGAAGGATAAAAGGGAAACAAATCTGAACCCACTCCATAATCTATTGGGTAAGTCTCTAATGATGCAATAAACCCTGATGTTGCAGCATTTGCTCAAACCTTAGCAATCTTTTCAAACAACTTTCCCAACAAGATGAGATAAGAGGGTTAAGATGCTTTTATAGAACAGAGACATCTGAAAAATCAAATCCAGAGATAAGATTAGAAAATGATTAATCTTATGTCATTTGCTATAAGCGTGAGTAAAACGGGCAATTTGCATTTATTGTAAGTTGTAAGAGAGGATGGGTCTTACTACTAGTGAAAAAATTAAAATGACCAAAAAAAGAGTGGAGAAAATACAAGCTCTTGTTGCAGAAGAAGAATATTAGGCTTAGCAGATGCTGTAACTTTTGTTTAGTTGAAGGAGAAAGCTCTTCATCAATATTTCCTAGACCAACAAACCTAAGGTGACTTTTTTAGTTGAAAAATTGCCGTCAGATGTTCAAGCTCTAAATAAGAAGTCTAAGCTTGAAAAAGAAAATAATAGTCAAATCAGGCTAGAACTAGAAGGGATAAATGAAAATTTGACATCTTAACTAGAAAAGTTAAGACTTAAAAAATCTGTATTAGATTATGAAATTGATACACTTGAAGCCTCAAAGTTGTCACAATGTGCTAAAATTTACCTCTATGAGGATGAAAGAAGATTACTTTATAAGCAGTTGTATTCTAAAGTCTAATTGTCAAAGGTTTTTAGCGTGCAAAAGAGTTCATAGATTTCATTAAACAAAAGCCAGAAAACTAACTCTATGGTTTGGGTTATGACAAGAAATCATATACTTTAACACCAATTATGTTTGTTAAAGCATTAGACTGTGATGAAACAAAACTTTTAGTGGATACATCATCTTAAGAAAATTCTAAGATACAATCATAGCCAACGATACACATAAATCTAGCAATAATTAGAGTACCTTAGAAACTCTTTCAGACTCATTCATAACAATGAAAAATCTGACCATGTCAAATATAGCTCTAACACAATAGATGATGGAGTCAGCACTTCCCTTCTCCAATAATTCAATTTCTATCAAGGAAAAGAAACCAACTGAGAATAGTAGGATAAAAAATTAGTCAATATCCCAAAGAAATTCAAATGTCTTCGAATAGAGAAATCCAAAAATTCAGATTAAACACACACAAATGTTTCTAATATGAATAAGTCTGAATGTTCCATAAGAAGAAAAATCAAATGAAAGTTCAAGCAACCTTGAATGAATCTGCAACTTTTTGTTTTCATAAGAATCTCTAACTCCATAATTTCCAGGTTCAATATGTGCAACATATATGGTTCTGTAACTAAAGGAGCTCTAAGTACATTAGTAGAGATTGAAGCCTACTCAACAACTATGTAAACAAGCCGAGCAGAATGGTCAAGTTTTGTAATGTTGGAGGAGGAAGAATCTTAGGTTATGGAACTATCTCCATTAGAGATGTGATAGTTAAAAAAAGGTGTCTCGTGTAGAAGGACTACAATACAACCTTCTACGTATGAGAAAATTATATGAAAAAAGGATTACAATTGATCCACTAGCTTATTCCTATCAGTTAGAATGATTGAATGTTGGTAAAACTTATTTAACTAGCAAGAAGTTTAATAAGACTTTATACTACATTGATTTCAACACAAAGCTAACCAATGATGAAATTTGTCTTATGTCACCTACACAAAGAAATAAAAGTTAGTTGTGGCATAAGACTTTCTCACTTAAATTTCAAATTAGCATGAAAAAGGCTAGTTGTTAGTTGTGGCATAAGACTTTCACAATTAAATTTCAAATTAGCAAGAAAAGGGCTAGTTAATGGTTTACCAAACATAAAACCTAAGAAGGATGAATTATGTGGAGCTTGTGAGATGGGTAAACTCAAAAGGTCACCTCATAAAATCAAAACTGAATCCCTATCATCACAAGCACTAGAACATGTTCAACCTTGACCTCTGTAGTCTTTTCTTTATACCTAGTATGTCTAGCAAAAGATACATAGTAGTGATTGTTTATGATTACTCAAGGTATACTTGGGAGAATCATTAAAGTTAAAAGTGAATATAGAAACTTCACTAAAAGAATCCAAAATCTTTTGAATTTACCAATAATAAAACTTAGAAGTTATAATGGTAGAGAGTTCAAGAATGCTAACTTAGATTCTAATCTAATAACAAATGGCATTTTTCATGATTTCTTCATTCCTAGAAATCCGTAACAAAATGGAGTAGTAGAAAGGATAAACAGATTTCTTGTGAAAGCTTGCTAGAACCATGTTGGCATCTACAAATCTTCTTATCTATTCCTGGGCTGAAGTAATAGCCACTACATGTTTCATCCAAAATAGATCCATTATTAACAAACAACTTCAACAAACTTCATATGAGGCAGTTAACAAGATGAAACCCAACACAAGTTTTCTTCGTATTTTCAGCTGTAGATGCTACATCCAAATGCTTAAGAAAATCTAGGCTAATTCGACAGGAAGTCAGACGAAGCTATATTGCTAGGATTATTAAAGCCTTTTGGTTTCTATTTGGGTTCGTTTCAGTTGACAATAAGGCTATTAGGGCCAGTTTAGTTAAGTTATAAGTAGGCCCATATTTGGGTTCTTATCTAACAGTTAGAAACCTTTTAGACCTTGGTTATTTATATCCCCTGTTCTTTTTAGTTATAATCTTGTAGTGTACCGATCTATTAAAAAAGAAAACCCTATTTGTAGTCGTGGACGTAAGATTAACATCGAATCCGAATCACATAAATTCTTCTGTTGCTTTTATTGCTTGTGTGTGTGTGTGTGAGAGAGAGAGATAGTGTTCTGTTGCAAGTTGCTCTGATTGATACCTAGAACTACTTGCGGGTCGAGAAAAATGTTTCTTGTTTCTTTTATTTCTAGAGTAAGGGCAAAGAATAAAGTTTTAAAGAAATGACATGCTTTTCTAGCAAATCATTATTCATTTACAGATGATTTAGGTAAATGGTGCCATATATTTACAAACTTATGCTCTAATTATGCATAAGCTTGTTTCTCTTAAATTTGTTCTCTCTATGATGTAGGTAACTGGCACCAAATAATTACAAAGCTACGCTCTAATTATGCAAATCGTTTTCCCAAATATCATATTTTTCAATTTATTTATAAATATTGATATATAAAATCATTATGTCATGTTTCAATATAAGTTTTATTTAAATAGTAACTATGTTATCGTGTACCAAGTTTACAAACTATGTATCTGAAACATACCTTGAAACGTTTTTTACTAAAAGAGTAACTAATTTTATCAAGTCTAAACACTGATGAAGACCCCTCAACTCTAAACACTGATGAAGACCCCTCAACTGTGTTATATATATACAGAATTTTTCATGTGCACCACGCATGGAATTTTGCTTATTCTATTTATTTAATCGGCAAGTAAATAAATTGTAGTTGTTTAAGTTTATGGGCTTGATAAGTCATTATTTTATAGAAATTTAGAAATACAATTTACAATAATCAATGAATTAATAGTATTGATTATTTACAAACTAAAGGATAATACAAATATATTCTTGGCAATGGAGAATACTAAGTTCAAATTTTATATCCGGATGAATTATACAAAATTATAAGTTTTAATTTTTAAATTAAATTTCTATCAAGAAAGTTCATTTAAGTTTACCATTAATTTTCATGATATGATTTTTAAAAGTAGCTTATTATTTTAGATATCATTCAAACTTTTAAACAATTCAAAGTTCAAAAAGACAATAATTCTTGATAAACTTTGGGTATTTATCAAATCTTTTCAACGAATGATATTCAAGAAACCTATGTTTTTCTAAATGAACCCGAAGATAAATGTATGTATAAGAAAACTTAAAATACTTGTGCCATCATATTTGATTCATTATTATAAGATAAATTATTTTACTTCAAATACTATTATACATATACTGAACTTAACAGAATTTAAAATTCGATCCATATGTGCGCATGATTATTCTAAAAGGAAAACAATATTTCTAAATAATATGGCATAATTTCCGGGTAAATTTTGTATTTTTATTATATGTAAAACTTTGGATTTGTATTATATTAATCTTTTCTAAATGCAGTATTTGATAGGCTTTACATGATAATAAGAAACGCCCACTATTCTAATTTCTAAATTTAAATCCTTCTCTTATATAATGTTAAATTGTGTTATAAGGGATAACTTGATGGTAAATTATATACTTTTCAACCAAACGGTTGTGGGTTTAATCAAGCTATATGCAGGTTTGATAATTATTTTCCTACTAATAGGATTTGTTGTTAAAAATATATTGGCTACATTAAAACCGATGCGTGATTCTGTACTATTTCTGAAGCAAGAATCTAAAGAGTTCATGTTAGCAATAGTACTCATTTCTTTAACATTAACAAATTCATACTTCCTTAAAGTTTTAAGAAACGAGTACTATTGTTTACATAAACTCTAGGAAAGACCAAGCGAGGGCATTGCTTACAGACTCTTGGATCAGGCTATTTTCCATGGACACCCAACTCTATGCCGAGTGAACGAACAACATGCATGCAATAGCACTTGTAATGTGTTTTTTTTATATATGTTTCAATATAAATTTAATTCAAAATTAAACATGTTCAAATATAAGTTTACTATTATTTATGTTTTCATAAAATTTTAATTCAAAACTGAGTATAGCCAAATATAAGATTTTCAATTTATTTATAACTATTGATGTATAGCATCATTACGTCATATTTTGATATAAGTTTTATTTAAATTGAAACTATGTCGTTACGCACCTTGTTTACTAAATACATATCTAGAACCTACCTAAATGACATCTTTTACTTAAAATGTAACCACTTTTTAACACCAATACTAATTATATATATACAAAATTTCTAACAAGAAAGTTCATTTAAGTTTAATTTTAATTTTCATGATATGTTTTAAAAAAAAATCAAAGTCTTTTAATTTGATATACCAAATTCTTATTTTGCTAATGATAATGATTTGATTAAATTGTTATTTTAAAAAGTAGCTTATTATTTTACGTATCATTCAAACTTTTAAACAATTCAAAGTTCAAAAATACCATAATTCGTGATAAACTTTGGGTATTTATCAAATCTTTTCAACGAATGATATTCAAGAAACTCGTGTTTTCCTAAATGAACCCCAAGATAAATATATTTATAAGAAAACTTAAAGTACTTGAGCCATTATCTTTGATTCATTGTCATAAAATAAATTATTTTTCTTCAAATACTATTATACATATGCTGATCGTTAACGTAGAATTTAAAATTCCATATGTGCGCATGATTGTTCTAAAAGGAAATCAATATTTCTAAAAAAATATGGCATACCTTCAAGGTAAACTTTGTATTTTTATTATATGTGAGTGTTGTATGTCAAAGAGATAAGATTATGTAAAACTTTATATTTGTATTATATTAATCTTTTTTCTAAATGCACAGTATTGATTGGTTTTATGTAACTGTAACAAACACACAGCATTTTAATTTCTAAACTTAAATCTTCTCTTATATAGTTGAATCTAACCTAAAAATTCTATACATGTGGTTTCTCATGGCATTCCCACAAGCACTCTAATCTTAGTTTTCCCGTCCAAACTATTTATTTTATTTTAAAAAGTCGAGAAAATATCACAAAATAATAACCAAGTTTTAAAAGTGTTCTAATTTAGTCACTTATGCATATTTTTCTCAAATTGGACCACCAAACGATCAAATCAAGTAATCATTAAATTTTCTTATGTCAAGAAAGTAATGGTGGAAAAGACATGGGGTCAGAATTTTCAATATATAAAAGTATATTAAAAAATAAAAAAAACATGTTAATTATGAAAAAATAAAAAAAAAAAGTAAATAAAATTTACATTAACGATCCATATCAACATCAAAAGATAGAAAAAATATTTTCTAATTGAAACCAAAAGTATAACATGCTAAAAAACATGTTAAGATTTCTAATTTATATAAATATAAAAACTGAATGATGTAATTGGAACACTTTTAAAATTTGAGTTACCTAATTGGAACACTTTTGAAAGTTGATTATTATTTTACAAAGTTACCCCAAAGTCAAATAACTAATTCTTAATTTTTTCTCTTTCTCTCTGTATATTATAAATTTATATCCTTTTTTAATCATTAACTTCTTAAAAACATTTTTATTAAATAAAAACTAAGTATTTTAATTAAAAATATACTTTTTTAAAATCAAAATTGTTAAACTATATTTTTTTTCTAAAACAACGAAACCTTTTTAAATTATGAAATATTTTAAAATCAATATTTTTAAAAAATAAAAGTTTTACATAAAAATATATTTTACAAAACAAGTCCATAGTTTTTAAAAAGCGATATATTGATAAACAAAACGAAATTTTTTTCAAAGCAATAACTTTTTAAAATGAAATTTTTAAGAATATTAAAAGTGTTTTATCAGCTAATCAAAGTACCTTTATATTTGACCTTTTACAGTTCCTAACTCTTCATTAATAATAAATATTTAGTATTTTTTTTTATTTAACCTGTGTAATACACGGGTATATAACCTAGTTGTGTTATAAGAGATAACTTGATGGTAAATTACATATTCTTTAAACAAATGATTGTGCTCTTAATCAAGCCATATGCAGGTTTGATAACTATAATTTCCTGTTAATAGGATTTGTTATTAGAAAAACATTGTCTACCTCTAAACAGAGGTATGACTTCGTCGACCATTTCTGAGCATGAATCTAAGGGCGTTTTTGGTTCGCGTAATGTTTTTAGAAGGAATTGAAAAGTTTAAAGGAATTGGAATTTGATTGAATTGGAATTAATTCCAATAAATAATTATTTTGTGTTTGGTTTGAAAATTAGTGAATGGAATTGGAATGTTAAAAAATGAATTTACCAAATTGAGCTTATCCTACCTACTTTTTCTACTTTCTTTCCTTTCTAATCTGCATTGTCTTCGATCCTTCAACCATCCATCTATGCCTTCATCTTCACCAACGTAATCAAGGGTTGAATCTAGGGCTGCATCTTCTCTAACTAAACCATCATCACTCTCGACATCAGGGGTTGAATCTTAGGGCTTCATATTTAACAACCCTAATAAATATTCAAAAAATGCCATGATTTCTTCATCTTCGTTTGAGTGTTGAAGTTCCTCAACAATCCTGGTCGACCTTGATTTCTTTTCTTTCTCGGTTACTATTTTAGCCCGGTTCATCATCCTTAGTTGTTCGATCTTCTAGCTTTTGATGCAGAGGAATAACCCACAAAAGAAACTAGTTTTCACACATATTTAATTGTCATATTACAAGGTATTTATACCTGCCTATAAAGGCAGTTACAAGACAGTTAATGTGGCGGTTGGTTGGCGCCAATAACTACCTTTAACCAACTTATCTGCTTTGACCTAGACATACTATTTACATTAATATTAAGACTCGACTACTTATGTACATAATTATAATTGATGACAAGGTTACTTTCAACAATGCCTCCCCTAAGCTTGATCATCAAATATATTTTAGTTGCACTTTTACTTGGCTGGATCAATGTGCGGTGTCCACCCTTGATCCGCATTCATTCTTCTTTTCTTCATTGGCAGCAACTTCTCCAATGTTTCTGTTGTGTCTCGATCTCTTTTCTCACTGCTGCCTTCTCCTTCTTCAATCATCATTTCGCTTTGCCTTTCCTTTGAGACTTTATGGTGCCATTCCATGATATCCAAATATTTATTGTAGATCATCACAAGCTTTATATAGTTCTACGAATTCATTCCTAAATCTGCTGCTATCAAAGTCCAAAACTGTTTCTTATTTACCACTGCATTTCCTCTATTAAGTTGAATTGCCATATAGAGATTATATAGATCCACAATTTGTTCATTGATTTTGGGTGGGAATATATTTTGTTGTTTCAATACATACTTCACAAACCATTTGACCATCTTTCTGAATTTCTTCTTAATGGTTTGCTTTTGAACAACACCCAAATTCATGGTTTTTAAGAGATCCAAGAAGGTTTGCATGTCTTCAATGCTTGTTACCCTTTCTTCTTGTTCGATCACAAATTCGTTTCCTTTACCCTCTTGAATCTTGACTTTATTTTTTGATCTTTCAAAATCCAGTTTGTCAAAGTGATCCAACATCACTTTTGTTTCTTCTAAGTAGTTAATATCTTCCCATTTCACAGTGGAATCATGAACATCTTCTGATTTGTGTACGTTGATTTCAGATTCCCTATCAACCCTTTCTTTAAGTGTTTTGGAGATATAACACACGGTGCCTTTGAATGTTACTTCGAATCCTTGGTAAGCCAATTATTCGAGACTAAGAATATTCCTTTTCATTATGGGAATGTAATATACAGATTTGATAAGTTGTGTATCCCCACTCCTAATTAATTCTATTTGACCCTTCCCTCGGAAATATGGTTTTTTAAAATCCGACAAATAGGTTTCAATTCCAAAGGACTTTCTTAATCTTTTAAAGAGTTTTCTATTTTCACAGGTATGGTTTTTCCAATGTAAGCTGACATACCATATCTCATTCCAATTCCCTTTTCTGTTCCTTTCACTAGGAATTCTAAGAATTGGATTCTATTTTTACAAATTTGTTTGAACTTACCATGTTGATTACAGTAGGGGCATGTATGCTTCTGCTTGATCTTCTTCCATATCTTCCCCTTGCCAAGTTTCTAAATCTTCTTGATGCCGAATTAAATCTGTCTTCAACTTGAATCGCATGATTAATGAAGAAATCATTCATCTTCATGCGTAGAGTTTCCACACTTAAATCCCCATCGTCCTCTCGACTACTGTTGCCCGATTCATCATGGTCCTCCTGACCGAATCCCAACACTGGATTCATCACCGAAACGTCCATGCCATCAACACCCCCAACCTTATATTGATCTTCCATCCCTTCGATTCTTAAAAGAGAATAATTCACCATAGGTTCCTTTCCCAAAAGCGAACATGCTCCGATACCAATTGAATGATCTAGAAAGATCACTTTAATCGGTTATTCTAACCACAAGAACACACTGCACACACACACTGAAATGCAGAGAAATAACCCACCAAAGAAACTAGTATTCACACACATTCAATTGTCATATTACAAGGAATTTATACCTGCCTATAATGGCAGTTACAAGACAGTTAATGTGGCGGTTGGTTGACGAATATAACTAACTTTAACCGACTTATCTGTTTTGACCTAGACATACTATTTACATTAATATTAAGACTAGACTACTTATGTACATAATTATATTTGATGACAAGGTTACTTCCAATAGGAAAACCATATGGGAATCATCCAGATATTTTGTGAAGAACTCATTTGTGAATTTTGTTTCTTTTAATTGTTAATGGTGTGTGTTTTAGATGAACATGAGTGTATTGAGGTGGGTATTTTAGTAATCTTTTAGCATTCCATTGGAAAGTTAAAGAATCCATCCATTTGGTGAAGGAATGTTAAATTCCTTTGGTTGTTGGAATTTTCTCAATTCCAATTCCATTATGTGCCAACCAAACAAGATTTTGAATGCAAAATTTTTCAATTCCAATTCCAAAGGATTCCACAAACCAAACAGGGCCTAAAGAGTTCATGTCAGCAATAGTACTCATTTCTTGAACTTTAACAAATTCATGCATCATTAAAGTTTAGAGTAAATTACACAGATAGTCCTTGTGGTATGTCCAAATAACAGTTTGGTCCCCAAGTATCAAAAACTACATGGACAGTCCCAAATTATGTAAAATGTAACATGTTTGGTCCCTAAAATGGATGGACAATTAGCTTTTTCTATTAAGTGATATGAAATGACAAAAATACCCCTTCTTTTTATAATTAAAAAATAAATAATTAACAAAATCAAAACCCCACATAACTTCTGGTCCCACCATCCCATTTCTTCTTCACATGACACACATCACCACAACTTCTTCACCTGTAATTTCTGTTTTTTTGGGGCTATTTTTTCCGGCCAAAAACCAACAATCGGATTCCCCGCAAATGACACTAACACACCTAGACTTAATCCTTCGTCACTTCCCATCGCATCCAAAACAGTCATCGCCTGAAACTCATGAAACAAAAGCTAAAACTAAGGCAGATCAAGAGAGGGGGAGTGCAACGATTCTAAGGCGGATTGATGAAACCGAGGTGGTTGTTGTTGCAGACGTAGAGTGGTGGTGGTGATTTGGATTGATTTGGAGCTGATTCTAAGGCAAACCGAGAGAGGGATAAGGGCGGTAATGGTTGTAGGCAGTGGTTAGGGGCTGTTCGTCGGAGATGTTATCTTGGATGGTGGGGATCTTCATCGGAGAAGACAAGCAGGTGATGGTGATGATGTTTGGGTGTGGTTGTTGCTCGCGATGGTTGCAAGCAGATGGTGGTGTGGTGGTTCCATGGTGCGGTGATGGTGGTGGTTCCATAGTGTGGTGGTGGTTGTGGTGGTTCCATGGTGTGGTGGTCGTGGTGGTTTCATGATTAATGGACTAGGGTTTGTTTTGTAATTAAATTAAAGTAGTATAAATAAATAATTTTTTTTTAATTATAATTTTTCGTTTAAAGGTATTTTGGTTATTTTAAAAATATATAATGTAAAGTTCACATCCATCCAACTCAAGTACCGAATATCTTATGTTTAGGTACAATTTGGGACTCTTCTTGTAGTTTTTTAAACTTGAGGATCAAAACCGTAATTTAAACATACCAGAGGAACTATCCGTGTACTTTACTCTAAAGTTTAAGAAATAAGTACTATTGTTTACATAAACTCTAGCAAGGACTGAGCGAGTGGTGTTAAAGCTAAAGATGACAAAAAATACCAACGTTCTTCCCAATATTGCCAAAAAAAAGACAATTATTTGTAGCTAATTAGGATGAAAAATCACCTATCCTCATGATTTAGCCATATGAAACTGAGTAGACACAAAGATGAAGTAGGGTTACAACCCATATGTATTAATCAACAATAAGTAGTAAAGAAATCCTTAAACAATTTCGTGCTCTCACGAATTGTTAGCGGGGATAGTTGTATCAAAAAGAATCTCAACTGTGAATAAGGGTTTTTTTATAAAGAACTTGCAACCAAAAATCTATCTTACAACCTTATTTTGGTTAAACCTTTCATCTATCAAGATCTTTACACATCAACTTCAAAAAAAACATTTATGTGAAAAAAAAAATTTTTAAGAACATAGAACAAACTTCGGATTGTGAATTACCGGTGACAAATTGGTCTGATTCTTATATCTATGTAAGAACCACGTCGATGTTGATTCTAAAACTATTAGAACCATTGATATTAGGGTTTTAAACAAACTTTTAGTTTTGAACATTAAATTAAGACTAACGAGGTTTTGATACCATGTCAATAGAATTAATATTAGGGTTTATGTTGAAAACTATAACTTTCAATCGGGTTGTAAAAGTATTTAGTAATATATTATTATTATTATTATTATTATTATTATTATTATTATTATTATTATTATTATTATTATTATTATTATAAAAGTATTTAGTAATTATATAGTTAAGTATTCAAATAAGCTAATACTTATTAATATATATATAAATGGTAATTTATAGTATTATAAATAATATAATATATAATATAATAATTTAAATAATCTTATGTTATTAAAAAGGCATTAATAATATGTATCAATTAATTTATTAATTTAACTAAGTTTATTAAATAAGAGACAAAACAGGAATATGATTACATAAAACACTTGTACCTAATGCTTATAACTTTATATTAAGTATTTTAATTTTTTTGTAAAATTACACTTGTACCTAATCGATTCTAATAGAAGGAACATGAACACTATGTTTAAATCTTTTTCACTAGATTTCTTTTATATTTATCTTTTCTTGAGTAATGAATAAATTAATCATCTTCACATTATCTAATTAGACACCGAGACCAAACTTAGGCACCACTCACAGCCTAGACAAAGATATTGAATTAGAGTCGGATTCTTATATCATGGTGAACACGAGGAATTTGAGTTCAATGAAGTTTTGCTGCATCAGTTGATGCATGATATAGATTTCGTTCTTGATTCAGTTTCCAACACAGCTTCTTACCTATGTTTGTAGGCTCTAAGAGCATTCAGATCAACAACTTCATATTGTACCCATATCTTTAAATTATATAAACCCATGAAAACACATGTAATTTTACTTTTATATCAAGTTTCTCATCCTCGTCTCATCTCCAATACTTTTAGGAGAAACCATACTCATTTTTAGGAGTAACCACCCATCTCTCATGTATATTATTTTATATTTTCCATGAGGTTGTGAGTGTAACAAAAAGAGAAAAAAATAATAATAATTAAGTACTATTTATTTGAAATAAGAATAGATACGAGGGAGTTAATGTGAGAGGCTTTTAGGAAATAAACGAAATTTTCAGAGATAATAGTTTTTTTGTTAATTATGAGGGATGGAGATGAAAAAGATATCGCTAATGCTCTAAGGTCACTACATATGATGCAAAATTTTAATTCATCCAACTTACTTTTACTATAAAACGTACAAAAATTGTACATGATTTCTGAAATCTTTGTCTTTTACATAGTGATATTACTCTTTTTAAATTGCATGGCATACCAAAAAGTATTTTGGATTAGATAAAACCATTGTTCATGAATTTGATCAATCAATTCAACCGGTTTAAAATTTTGGATCAACTCTAGATGAATTCATCATTGTTACCAAAAAGTACAATTTTCACCATTAAACATTAGATTTTCATTTAAACTATTTATAAAGTTAATTCCACGTATGATAGATGGTCTCACTGTTTGTCAAAACGTAAAATCGGAGGTCCTGGACATGAATAGATGTTAAAGTTTTCTATTATATGAGTTTGAAATAACCAATTTTTGCATGAGTGTATAGGTTAACCGATCAATGTACCTTTTCATTCTCATAACATGGATACTCCTCCTAAACCTGCACGAGTGTAGAGGTTATACGATCATATAACATAGTGTTTGTGCATGTTGCTAGAACATTTCTAGTACTGCTCGAAATATGTCATGAGATCCCATGTCAATCAAACATCGTGTAAACAAAATTTTCACTTTGTGTCGATGGTTAGATTTTATTTTTTGAATCAACTGAAGACACATTATTAATGAACTTTTAGTCCAAATAATTAAGTTCATAAATAATCTATAAGCTTTTACAACTTTTCAGCCTAATATTCTTGGCCCCTCAACCCTTATAGTACATAACAATAAATAAAGGAGAAAGCCTACGCAACTTCTCTCATGTATACACACCACTAATTGTTACGATTACAATCAAACATATTATCCTTGATGTCGACCCTTATACCTTCGAGCAACCCACACGTATAGAAACAAATTGACGGTGTTAATCGCCGCCAATATCATATAATAGTAATCAAGTTTACTCTCGTTAAGATCATCTTTTAACCATCCGTTTTCACCCGTCCCTGTGGCCCACTCAACGATCTCAACAAGCGCACTATTCACCCAACTCCCGATCCCAATCTCACTCAAAAACAACGCCCCGCAAACACTTTTCATACCGTCTGTAGCCTCATCATAAAAGAACTCCAGTTGTCCCACATAAGTGAACGACTCGGCCCCACCCAATATGAAAAACTGTGGGACCAACCAAAACACGGATAAACTCGAGGGGTTCGAGTGGGTCCTACGCATGTGTTCGATTGCTGCAGCTGAGGCAAGGGCAAAGATGGAAATGAACAAACCGAATCCCATTCGTTGTAAGGATGTGAGACCCCGGTGGTGGTTTGTTTTCCGTTGCAGGATCGGGACGAAAAACTTTTCGTAAATGGGGACGGTTATAAAAGCGTTTATGACCGCGAAGACTTGCATGGAGCCCGGCGGGATGATGAAGTTTGGGCCGAGTTGTCGGTCCAGGATTTTGGATTGGGCTAGGAAGAAGGTGGACTGTTGCGCTAAGGAGAGCGAAAGGGCTATCGTTGCGACCCAAACAGGGAAGACCCGTACAAATGTTTTTAGTTCTTCTACTTGTGTTACGGTGCACAGTTTCCATCGGTCGGTTATGTCTGTTAACTCGGGATCTTCCATCACTGCTGCTTTATCCAAGAATCTGTTAAAAAAGTTATCGATTGTTGTATTAATATACAAATAGTTAGATTAGATTCTTGTACAAAATATAGTTTCAGATAACAAGAGGTGACAAACTGACAACCTCAACCCATTTACTTATGAACAGGTATTTAAAGATCACAAGGGTGGTTTGGTAACACATCAAATGAGTTGTGGTTATTACCAAGTTTTGATATCGCGAACACTTTTTCGTTCAATTTTTATGAGATCTAAAATTAATTGTGTGATCATGATTAGCACAAGTGTTTGTGTATCAACCCGACCCGTAACAAATTAAAGAGCGCTAACCTGTACTGAGGAGTATGTGAGAGCTTTCTTGCACCCAAAATATCAGATTCTTCTGTTGCAACCTCATAAAGCTTAACATCAGGACTAACTTTAACACCTTTAAAGTGATTCTTGACAGAAACCACAATCACCTGAGTAAATCTTGTAAAAACACTCCCCATCGGCTTTTTATACCGATACCTAGGAAACCCGGCTGCTAAGATCACGACTGATGCGAACATAATCCCAGTCGGTAGCCCGAACCCCCATGCATACCCTTTCTCCTGTTCTATATACACCATCACAGTGAGTCCTAACAAAGCCCCAACTTTAATCGACAAGAAAAAGAAGTTGAAGAAAGTGTATTTGTATGAAAGTTCTTTTTCGTCGTTTTCATCGTGTTGGTCAGCACCGAACGTAGGGACATTGGGTTTGACCCCGCCGGTCCCTAGGGCTACTAGGGCTAAGGCAGAGTAGAGGAATGCTGATTGGCCCGGGGTTGCTGACGGGCAGTTTGATGTTTCGGGACGACAAGGTGCAGGACGCAAGGAGGTTACTGATGCCGAAACGGTTAACATTATCATTCCCTGGTTATAGAACAAGAAAACAAAAACTGTGATCAACTCACTTGGTGAACTCCTTTGTTTTAGCTTTTTATGGAATGAGCATTTTCATGATTCTATGTTATTATAAGACAAATAACTTTCATATCACACATTTGTTGGAGTAAGTTTAAAGTATTGGAAAACCATAGCATCATCTGTCCTAAAGTGATTTAAGCTGTTTCTAATGCTTCTTCTTAGAAACAATGTAAACAACAATTGTGAACACTCCATTAGTAGAAATCTTCACACCTTGGCAATATACAATTATTGAAAACATCAAATGGATGGTAATAACTATTTCTGTTTTGCTGTATTGTTAAAGGTATTAAATTTTAATTAGATTTTTGAGTAAATTACTTTTTTCATCCCTTAGCAACACCCTAAATTAAACTTCTCATTTTTAAACTAAAAATAACAAAATATACCTTATTTTGTATTTTGTCACAGTTTATAGTATTTTCAGTAAAATAAAGATTGTTTTGTTTGAAATCAGAGGTAACCTAAAGGACGTAAAGATGACAAATAAAGGACTTAAACAGAGAAAAAAACACAAATATGAATAACAATTTTTATTATGTCCTTAGAGGAAAAGGAAAATTTAAGATAGATGAAAAATGTAATTTACTCTATATATTTTAAACCGCTTATGCTACACTATACACCAATTAGACTGCCTTAACCCCCTCCATTATCCCCTTAAGAGCATTCACAATAGCAACCCCATCCCCATCTTTATATTTACACTAAAAATACTATTTTTTTACTCAATCTTTCAATTAAATAATAATAGTTTTTAATATTTTTATTATTATATTTTCTCTCTGTTCTACTCATAACTATTTTTAAAAATATTAAAAAATTTATGAGGGTTGTACCATGTTTACTCAAATATGGGGAATCACGTTACAATCCCCATATATTTTTTCTCTACTTCACTCACAACCACTAACAATCATCCCCTATAATATAGAACAGACACTTACATAAAAAATAAAAAACCTACTATGAATGCTCTTTGACAGCAAATTTGTTAAACAAACATATTTAATTAACAATTTCAATTGTTCATAGAGGCGATTAAAGTAGTCGGCTAGTCGCTCCCGCTAAAGAGGCCAGGTTCAAAACTTAAAGCACTCACATTAGGTTACATGTTATCATTCCTATAAGTTTACTAAAAGTTATCATTTTTTTTTTAATTATCGCTCATTTTTCAAAAATGTTTCACATCTCATTCTTTATGGTTATCTTTATTTTAATTAGATTATACTTTTTTATTCTTTTTTAAATAACTTTTCTATATTTTTTCCACTCATAAAATATATTAAATAATATATATGAAAATGAATATTGTAGCTTTCTCTAAAATTACGTGGAATGAAAATAGGGATGGAGCGCGTGATGTTAAAAGTAGGAATGTTCAAAAGGTTCTCAAAAATCTTACTTGAAAATAGCTCACTCGAAATTGGGTCTCTAATAAACAAGCCGGCTCGGTTTGTAAACGAGCCGAGCCCAAGCTAAAGTTAGGCTCGCGGCTAGCTCGTTCAAAATCAAAACCTTAAATCTATACTAATAAATAAAAATAAATCCGAACACCTGTTACCATTTTAGATCATCTAATAATTAGTTTTTCCGCTTCTCTATTCTCTTAATTATGAATGTTATAATAGCTATTAATTAATTAATAACTATTCATAATTAAAATTTCAAATATGTTAACTTCAAATTTTCAAATCTATAGTATGTAATAATAGAGTAACTACGATGCCACATGGCACTCTCTTATTACTTCTTAAAAGCAATTTCCCGCCTAAAGTAATATATTATTTTAGTCAAGTTTTTTAATTTAAGAAACTAAATTATTAATTCATTTTGCGTTTAATTTAATTTTTTTATATTATCAATTAAATTGTGTAATCATATGCTATTTTGAATTATACATTCCTTTTTAGTCAAATTATATTTAATTGTAAAATTTTTAAAGAAAAACATTTATTGATATACTTATATATTTTGGTTATTGTCAATTTAAGACAACTGGTTTTTTATTTTACACAGATCAATTATATGTTATATTATCAAAGAAGTATTCGAATATATATAACTTAAAAATGTAACTTTTTATTTTTTATTGTTTTATGTAATACGTAACTTAATCATACGAAATATTTATACATTTATAAATTATATAGTTTTTATATTTTCAACCCATGTATTACGCGGGTATCTAACCTAGTGTATAATACATGAGTTTATTCAATGCGTATAACACACAATATTTAAGACAACTTTTTATATTATTAAGTATGTCACAATAAATTTATTTAACCTGTGTATTACACGGGATTGTAACCTAATAAATTTATATAAAAATACAAATCAAAATTATGGCGTATGTTATTTTAACATAACATACACATTTGTTATTAGCCATTTTTAACGAGAACTAAGTACAAATATATAAATGATGATTATAGTAATTGAAATATCAATTTTACATAATTGTTTCAATGTATTAAGATAAAACAAATATAAAAAATATTCGTTTTTATTTATCTGTATCCGAATATGTAAAAAATAATAACAAAATTAATTTTTAAAGAGAAAATTATATAAATGGTCTATGTGATTTGATCAGATTGTATGATTGTTACTCAAACTTTGAAAATTACAAATTTATTCCAAACTTTTGTGTATTCATTGCAAATTTCGTACCCAAATTTTACAAAAGTACAAAATTAGTCCAAACTTTTATGTGTGCGTTGCATATTTGGTCTCTAAAATTAAATATAAAAGTTAAAATATACCGTTTGATACTAATATCTTCAAATAAAATGTTTACAATAGAATGGTAGGTAAATTAACAATAAGTTGTGCCAAACATTCAATAATTATACAAAATCTTGAACTATCTTTGCAATTTTTAAATTTTGGTGACCAAACATACAATTTGGTTAAATCACATAAATCATTTATGCAATTTTCTCATCTTTAAAAAATAACTAAGTTGGCTTGCGAGCTGTCTCGGCTATACTCGACTGTCTTGTTTATCGAGCTTATTTGAATAGAGGAGAGATCCTAAGAAAACCATAAAGTTATGAGAAAACTAGAGAAAACCAATAAAAATGATCAAATAATTTATAAATTTTTTTATCACTACCCTCTATATATATGTGTGAGTATATATAAATAAGGGTATGGACCAAATGAAAATCGTAACATGGTTTTACATATACGTCACACATAGGTTACGTATATGTAACCATTTTTCATTCGACATAGTATTACGTATACGTAATACCCTTCATTCTCGTATGTATGCTCAACATATATGTACCAAACACTTAAATAACATTTTAACAATTAAAATAACAAAAAAAATTTAAATTATTTTATTGCTTTTCGTGGTTTTTTTTGTTTTAACATAACTATTGGTTTTCTTAGTAACCCTTTCCTATTTGAATAAACGGTCAAAAATAATATAAATAATATTTGTTCGATAGATCTGAAAGAAGAGGAGGCACTAACGAGGACGTAGACGGCGGAGGAGATGATAACGGTGAGATAACGGCCCAAATAGGCATCGGCGACGAAAGCTCCGAGCAGCATCAGAAGGTAGGTGGCTCCAACCCAATCGCTCACATGTGTGGCCGCATCCGGCAGCGGCTCCTTCATCGCATTCGTCAGATACAGCACCAGGCTAGCCGACACCGTGAACGCCGATAGCCTCTCCGCCGCTTCATTCGCTATATCACAAATTCAACAAAACAAACAAACGCCATGGATGATTGAATTCTTCGACTAGTAGTAATTTCATTACACGAAGAACTGAAAAGGTACCGATGATGAACGGAGACGCTTTCCATCCGCCGGTGCTCCGTTTATCGGCGATTCGGCCTCTGAAGTCAACGCTGCCGTTGGTCACCAGATCCGTCGACGATGTTGATTCTGATTTTGAAACGGTCGTCGGATCGGAAGTGTGAAGCAACTCATACTTCATCGGTTGAATTGGAGATGAAATTGAAATTGAAATTGAAATTGTGAGGATGTAATTGGAGATGGTGAATCGGATTGTAGATGTTTTGTTGAAATTTGAAATCGCAATTGATCAGTTGTTGGAGGATTGGGGTCTGAAGATAGTTGCTTGTTGTTAAGAAGTTTGCCTAGATATTTGGAGGCCTCTTTTTCATGGGATTTATCAACAACAAGTGTAGAAAACTTAGTTTTGTTTTCTAATTGAAGCGATGTGGTAGACGTATCTTCTTCTTATCTTAATTTTATTTGTCTTTGAGCATTTATAACTCGTTTTTTTAAAATATATGAGTAGATTTTTTATAATATATGAAATGATTTTAACAAGTTGTGAGTGTAAAATAAAAAAAATATTACTGTTTAATATGTAGATTTAGAAAAATACTGTTCAATCTTTATAATTTTTTTAATATTTTAAAAATAGTTATGAGTGAAATAGAAATAAAAATAATAATGATAAATGTATAAAAAATTATTATTTAATTGAAGATGTAAGAGAAAAGGTAATAATTTTTAGAGTAAATTACACTTTTCGTCTTTTAATTTTGTAGCAAATTTCAGGTTTCGTACTTAAACTAAAAAAATTACAGTAAACATACTTTATGTTTAAAAAAAGCTTGCACGTTTCGTCATTTTCTCTAACGGACATTAAATTTGGTCGTTAAGTCAGATCGCGTGTCTTGCACATGAGGGTATTTTGGTATTTTTACCCTTAATTAATAAAACTTACCCACTTCACACATCTTTCTCTCTCTACCCTCTCTTTCTCTTTATGTTCACACAAGATTTCTCTCTTTTTACTCTCTCTTTCTCTTCAGATCTGCGGTCGGCGGATGGTGCGGTGGTGGTGGTGGGCGGGTGGTGGTGGTGGTGGGCGGGTGGTGGTGGTGGTCGTGTCGGGGGCGGTTGACGGATGGTTATGGTGGTCGGGTGGTTGTGGGTCGGGATTTGATGGGGGTGACTATGGGTGGTGGAAGGTTTTTGAAGGTTGAGATGGTGGTGGTTTTTGAATGTGTATAATTGATTTTTAATTTCAAATCATAATTTGAGGATAGATGATGTGATGATGATGATAATGAGAAAATGAAGATGATGATGATGATGATGATGATGAAGTGGGGGTGGTGGCAGGGGCGGTGGTAGATGATGATGAAAGGGGTGATGGTGATGATGGGGGTGAGGGTGGTGGTGGTGGTGGATGGTGGATGGTGAAGATAATGTTGATGTGAGTTAAATGGGTGTTGGTTTATTTTATTGTTTTAATATTCATATGGATTAAAAAGACTAAATTGCCCTCATGTGCAAAGCACATGACTTGATTTAACAGACAAAATTAACGTCCGTTAGAGCAAAGGATGAAACGTGCAAGATTTCTTAAATGTAAAGGATGTTTACTGTAATGACGAAACTTGAAATTTGGTATATAGCTAAAGGACGAAAAGTGTAATTTACTCTAATTTTTAATATAAATATATGAATAAAAATAAGGAATGGATTGTATATGCTCTTATCCTTTCTCATTACAGGGAAATGACAAGTTTAACGGTGGTTTTTTCACAAATAAAAGAATTAACTATATAAAACCTATCCCTTTTGATGTTTATTAGGGTGTATTAAAGTAGTAGGGCTATTTGCTTAAGGCAATTAAAGTATCCAAACTTGATCAAACACTAATTGATTATTATCTTATTTTCACTTAAATTTACGTAAAGCTATCCGAATTGATAGGAGCATAACACAAAACACCAAAATTTCTTTTTTTTTTTTTTGTTAAATATTATGCAGCGGCTAACTCTCCATAAGTCCTTGGCTAGTACCACCTAAAACTCCTTACCCGAACCGCCACTGGCTGTGTTGTAAAAGACACCAAAGTACTCGAAGCCACGTGTCGAATACCCTAGAGTACCTTTATATCCTTTGGAAAACCCAACAATTCCAACGTGGGCTTACAAGCTCATATGCCCCAAGCATCAAGCCTAGGCAAGACAGGTCATGGATCAGGAGATGATGTGGTCACGGGCATTGGCGGAGGATAGTTAGGGTCGGGGGGGCCGCCGCTCCCCCTTTTTTTTTCGTTGGTAGTGTTAAATTTTAGTCCGATAGTTAAATTTTTGGTCCAGTAGTGTAAATTTTATATAAATATCAAGTTCGCCCCCCCTAAAAAAATTAATTTCGCCCCCGCCCCCTTTACAAAAAAATTCAAGCTCCGCCACTGGTCACTGGTCTAATGTCTAAGCAAGAAGGATCATGGATCCCAAGATGAGGTGATCATGGATACCACTCATAGAGTTATAGAGCTATTAGATTGTTACTATACTAGCCTTAAAAATATGTGGATAATAAAAACTTTATCGATCATTATTTATTATTTATAATAAAATAATATTTTAAGATGGCACGTGTGAATTTATTATGTTTTTATTTTTATTTTTATTTTTCTGTCTCTCTCTTCTTATAAATCATAATATATACATATATATATATAGAAAAGTTACGTTACAAAATGTTTTTTTCGTGCGAAGCGTACGAAGTTATCACGCAATAATGAAGGTTGCGGGTGAAATTATAACACAAGTGTAAGAATTAATCACTCACAGATGGAATTATCACGCAAAAATGGAATTTTCACGCAAGAAGGTATTCTTGCGTGATAATTACATCTTTGCGTGATAATTCAAAACGAGTGTAATTCATCAATTATTACTTTGTTATTGCGTGATTATTATTGTTATTGCGTGATATTTCCACCTCAAAACTTCGTACGCTTCGCACGAAAAAACCTCTTTTATAGTAACCGCCCCCTATATTTATAGTACTTATATTAGTAATTATATTATTTAAAACATTTCAAATTTTAAAAATAGATATTGCAAAATTTAAAAATTAAATTTTTTTATTAAATAAGTCACTTTAAAAATGTGTAAGACAAAAAAAATTTTCTTCAACAAAATATTTTTTTAAATATGAACTATTTTAATATCTTTTTTTTCTAAGTATTATACGGATGATTCTTTTTTAAATAGAATTTAGAAAAAAGACTAAGATGTTTTAAAAAGCAATTAGAAAATAATTAAAAAAACAAAATTTTATAAATGAAAGTTAAAATGGTATTATTGTTGTTTTTACTTGATGTGCTTACTTATATGTAACTCAATCATAACTTATTGAAAAAAAGGTGAAATTTTCTAAAAATAGTCTTATTGAAACAACCTCAACAATTACAAACCAAAGTTTTTGGTAAACAAGATTTTTATGAAAAATAACTTTTTTAAAAAGACTTTTAAAATGAATGTTTAAAAATAAAATTATTTAGATAAGAGAGTTAAAAAATAGTATATTTATTTTATTTCTTTGACGATTACGTATATATAATTTTAATCTTATTATATATTAAATATCGTACTTTATTTTTCGTGTATATTATTAACTATAATGCGTTTAATGAATGGATTTCTAGCCTATTTATCCATCCGTCTGTATATAATAAAGAAACATTGAGATTAGACGTGACACAATTGTAAACTTTATCATAATAACTTTTTCATTTTATCTCTATTATTAATAATAATATTGAATACTAATAATATTAGTCATACCATTTTTAAATTAAAAATTATATAATTTAATAAATTAAAAACCTATTTTTTAATTAAAAACATACTTTTTAAAAACAAAAGTTTTATAAACTACAGAACACAATGGACTTTTTTAAAAAAATAATTTTTTTAGAACAAAAAATTTTAAAAACCACAATACATTATAAAATAAACATTTAAGAAAAACATATTATTATTTATGTGCTTAAAATAACTATTTATACGTAATTTTTATTACTAATTATTTAAAATTTTATTTATTCAAGCGGTGTAATAGATAGGGTGATAACCTAGTAATACATATGATATCTTTATATTTGCAAACGAAAAATGAATTAGAAAACACCGAATTATTTTAACAAATATTAAAACGGTAGAAACAAACCAATTAATTTAATAAAAACTTCAGTGAGATAACATCTTCTACCATTGTACATCTTAATATATTATGAATTATGCAAATTAGAAACAAACAAAGTCAAATAAATTAAAGTTTTGTACTTCACAATCATTTAAACAAAAGCAATCCATACCAAATTTGTAGTAAAACAATAAAAATCAAAGAGTATATATATTTGATCCCCATATCACAAATTAACTTTGCCCATCCACTACCATAGATTCATCTCTAACACTCCCAGTACCACTTGCTCCATCTCTACCCTTATACCTTCTAGCAGCATACAAATAAACCATCAAATTAACCCCATTGATCCCCATCAATATCCAGTAGAAATAATCCAACTTACTAGCATTCAAATCATTCCTCAACCACCCTTTCTCCTCTCCTCCAGTAGCCCTTTCAATTATCTTCACAATCGCGGTACTCAGCCAGCTCCCGATCCCGATTTCACTCAAGAACATCGCGCTACTTATGCTCCTCGTACCGTCAGTAGCTTCATCGTAAAAGAACTCCAGTTGTCCCACATATGCGAAAACCTCAGCACTTCCTATGAGGAAAAACTGAGGAAACAGCCAGAACACACTTAGGCTTTTCGGGTCCACGTGGGTCCGCCGCTTGTGCTCAACCACTGCAGCCGACGCCATCGCGAATATGGATATGAATAGGCCCACACCTATGCGCTGTAGCGAGGTGATCCCTCGCTTGTGGCCCGTTTTGGTCCTGAGGAATGGGACAATGAGTTTTTCGTAGATGGGGACGAGGATGAGGGCGTTGATCGCCGAGAAGACGGGGACCGAGCCCGAGGGGATGGTGAAGTTTGACCCGAGGCTGCGGTCCATGATCATCGCTTGGCTGAGGAAGAAGGTGGAGAGTTGGGCAAAGGAGATGGCGAGGGCTATGGTTGTGGCCCAAATGGGGAGGATTCTAATGAAGCATTTGAATTCTTCTACTTGTGTTATTGTGCATTGGTTCCATCTGTTTTCAGGGGTTGCTGCTGATTCTTGGTGTTTGATTATGGCTGCATTGTCTAGGAAGCGGTATTGTGGTGTGTGAGCGAGTTTGCGTGCGCCGGAGATGTCCGATGCTTCGGTTGGGACCTCGTAGAGTTGCTCGTCGGAGGCCACGCGAACTCCTCGGAGATGGTTCTTGGTGGCAACCACCATCACCTGCAATGGTGGAAACAAAGAAACACATCATTGTAAAACAAAATTAAGTCTGTAAATGAGCTGAACGGAAATTTAAAACTTGTTTGGTTATTTCATTTGATATTAACCAAAACAAGAATGAACATTAGTGTATAAACGAGCATTTTTGTTGATGTTTGCTAGTTAAGAATATAAAGGAGTTTGTGTTCGTTTATGTTTATTCATAAATATTTAAAAAAACGTATAAAGTAAGCGAATTTAAATTAGTGAATATATATTAGAAAATGAACATGATCTTGTTTCTTGCTAGTCTATTATCTATGATTTTTTCTAAGATTTAATTTTGGATGCACGATAAGCCAATTAGTATTACTACTAGCCAATAATTTAAATGAATTTAAATGATAAACATAGGTAGACAAACACAAATGAACATAAATAAACGAATATTAGTAAACGTTAAAGAACGTAACTAAACCAACGGGACAACATTACCTGAACAAACCTCGTGAAAGCACTCCCCATCGGTTTCTTATACCGGTAGCTCGGAAACCCAGCTATCAAAACCACGATCGAAACGAACATCGTTATCGTAGGGATACCAAACCCCCACGAAAACCCCTTTTCCTGTTGAACGTAAACCATAAGCGTGATCCCGAGCAATGCCCCCATGTTAATCGCGAAGAAAAACCAGTTAAAAAAAGCGTATTTCTTCACGACTTCCCTATCATCTTCTTCATCGAACTGATCAGCCCCGAAGGAGGAAACACAGGGCTTGATCCCGCCTGTGCCAATTGCAATGAGACCAAGTGCGGTATACAGGAATGCTGTTTGACCGTCGGATGCCGGAGGGCATGGGCGTTTGAGGCAGAGTGGTGGTCGTAAGGAGTCGAGTTTTGCTGAGAGTGTGAGCATGACCATTCCGACGAAGTAGATGAGTGAGAACACGATGATTGTTAGGAAACGACCAAGATAGGCGTCGGCGATGAATGCACCTACGAGGGTGAGAACGTACGCCGCTCCGATCCAGTCGGTCACGTGTGTCGCGGCATTTGGTAGGGATTCGTGCATTTGTGTAACGAGATACAACACCATACTCACCGCCACCGCGAAAAACGCTAGCCTCTCGGCTACCTCATTCACTACAAAGAAAGTTCATCGTAAGACAAACCAAATTCACAATACTCTCGCATGTATTTTAAGTTGTATTTTCGTAAAAGGTTGTTTTCACAAAATATACTTGTAATTTACAGGTCACATAAAAATCTTATAGTTACTTTACCTTAGAATTAACTTAAGTACAATACTTTTATTCGTTTTCTTAATAAGATTCTAAATAAATAGTGTCATTTCGAATTTTATAGTTAAAAAATAATATTATTACGAATCCAAATATTTTAAGAATTCGATTTATAAAGTGGTATGTTTTTAGAAAACAATTGAGCTAATTTAAACACTTTAACCTGCCCATTTTAAACTACAATTTATTAAAATCTCATTTATGAAAATAAATTTTAAATGAATTATTCACAAATAAATGAATTAAAATCACAAACTTTATAAAAAAATTGTTATACCTATAATGAAGGGAGAGGCTTTCCATCCACCAGTTTTTTGCTTATCAGCAATCCTCCCTCTAAAATCGACACAACCATCGCTCACCAACGTCATCTTTGAACTCGATATCGCCTCTAACGTCTGTAAATACAAAAGATAAACACTTGTTACACATCTATCATAACCAAAACATGATATCACAAGCTATGTTACCTTATACGATTGTTGTTTTTGGAAAGGATCCATAACAACAGAGGGTTCTACGTAAAATGACTTCTCGGATCTCTCACTGATTGTATCCATAACAACTCTTCAAATTCGTTGTTTTGTTTTTCAGGATCGTATTTCGTTGATCAATAAGTCGCATTTAATCTGACTTATGGCTTTGTACAATTTGATCTTGTTGTTAGGATATGATTTATATTGTAGTGACGTTGGGGTGTTGAGTGTATAGTGGGAGGACGGCCGGGTTATTGACTTTTCTATGACCCGACCCGTTTAGAACTTTTCTTTGTTGGATTCTTTTGTTAATGATAGCCGCTATAATCCAAAAGAATTTGAAATGAAGTTGATGTTCTCATTAAAATACATAGTTTCTGATTATTTAATCTGGAAAAAGAATTATTTCTATAATTTAGTTTAAAGTACAGTGCATATATATTAATTACTATCACTTGTTAATACTCAATGGTGTTTCTTTTTGTCTTTTTATTTCATAATTTTCAACAGACACCATTGAAATTTAATGACAACTACGATTTACATGCTACATATATTTATTTCTATTTTTTCCTTTTTACAATTCAAGTGACATACTAATAGTTATTTTTCTTTCTCTTATAAATTAAATTTCATGTTTTATATTATTTCAAGAATACTATTACAATGTTCTTATCTAATTCTATGTTTCACTTCAAAACTGAGTTGTGGTTGATATTAGTTTTTGTTCGCTTTAATTTTTATTTTATATTTTGCTTTGCGCATTTTATTTTTGTTGAAAACCAAGTTGTGGTTGATATTAGTGTTTGTTCGCTTTAATTTCATTTTTATGTTTTGGTTTCTTTTATTATATGTTTCGCTTCATGGCTTCATATTTTTTGTAATTTAATTTTTCTTTTACTCTCACGGCATATAATATGATGTTTTGAGTCGAATTTGCACTTATGACATGTATATTTTATAATGTATTTTAACTAAACTTTTTTATTTCTATAAGAGCATTCATAGTGGATTTTCTAAATTTATGTGAGCATGTTTCTCAAATTATAAGGAATAGTTTTGAGGGGTTGAGTGGAGTAGAGAAAAAAAATATTATTGTTATTTGTATATTTGAGTAAACACTTTTTAATCTTTATAAATTTTTTAATATTTTTGAAAATAGTTGTGAGTGGATAAGAGAAAAAAAATTAATGATAAAGGTATAAAAATTATTATTTAATTCAAAATGAGAGAGAAAAAATTATAATTTTTAGTGTAGTTATATAAATAAAGATAGGTAATCCACTGCGAATGCTCTAATATACGTTCCCACCACAATAAACGGGTCAGATAATACAATTTTTGTATGAAATGCCGTTTCAAACGTACAAAACCAAGTCAAATATGAAAAGGGGTCGTAAACCAAAACAGAATCTTGTTAACACAGATTTGAGGCGTTGGCATATGGATCTCTTTTTTCATTGTTGTTTCTTAAAGGCTGAATACCATTAAACACCAATCCCAAACGACAAAATAGATAGGAAAATACAGCATCCAAGAATAATGTATTAAATATAAACAAAATATAATAATCTTAAAAACCATTTCTGTTTATTAAATTATTTATAAAAATAAAATCAAGAAATATCAACTAACTTTTTCATAGCTGGATTTGTTAGCCTTTACAAAATCTACAGCCGGACTTTGGTGGCATTTTGAAATTAAAACTTTTTACTAAACATTTGTTTATATTTTTATCTTTCGGTTATATAAAAAGGAGGCCTGCTTTTGCTTTAATTATAACGTTTATTTTGGTCTCATACAAAATATGAATAAAACTTGCAGGCTACAAATTGAATAATAGATTTTGACTTGCAAAAGTAAAAATTCATCTTGCCTCATTAATTAAATAGTAAGGGGGGAATACATCGTACACTTTCGTTGGTTTGATATTTATACGATTTGTTTCATGGTTTTTTAAAATATATAGGTAAATGTATGAAGAATATTAATGAATTTTCTTTTTATTCAAATGGTTTTGTAAAGAAAACAATTAAAGAGCCCAAATAATCATTTTATTTTTTGTATTTTATTTCTATTAACTACCCGGCCCAACATTATTAAATAGGTAAGATTCAAGTTGAAAAGAGGAATATATCATTTTTCTCTAGGATGTCCCCATTGGACAATAAACTTCAACTTTTGATTGTGTAATTAATTGTTGAAGAGTCAACTTACAATTGTACACTCGCCAAACAAAATTAAATGTTAAAAAGTAATATTAAAATTAAATGTTAATTTGATCGTTATCTGTACGTCTCGTTGGAAAACATAATATCAATGTTTGGTGACAAAACTCAAAAATATTAAACTTTAGTAGCCAAACTTCAAAGAAATAAAAAATTCACTATAAATAATTTAGTGGCTAAACTTTAAGATCTTAAACTTTATTGGTTAAAGACAAAAAAACAAATCTATGACCAAACTCTAAGATCCTAAAGTCATGTGCTAGGTGATTGGATTTCCGTCAATTTTTCCAGGGTTATTTGTCGAGTTTATCGAAAACCATAAAATCAAAGTTTGGTGGTTAACTCAAAAGTACTAAACTTCAATTGCCAAACCCAAAAAAAAAAATTCATTATAAACAGTTTACAGTACATACTCTAAGATCCTAAACTTTAATAACGAAAGTTAAAAACAACCAAAAGTTAGAATTAAAATGAAAATACTTAAACTAATGTGGTTAAAATCTAAAAAACAAAACTATACTATTCATTCCTTTAAGATTGATTACAGAGTAATAAGGAAAATATAAAATAAAACTATAAGTTAATCACTCTATATATTAAAAATAGAAAAAAGAAAAAAAAACGAGAGAGAGAGAGAGAGAAGCCAAAGAAGCTCAAACGCTTACCAAAGACAAGTTACTCTTTTGAAAGTTAATAACAAGAAGAATATAGCTTTCTTTATCTTTTTAAAGACAGATATTGAACAATAAGTCTTAAGCATTTCGACTTTGAAACAAATACACGAAAAACTAACCTCTATGACTTTAACACGTAGTGAAGTCAGTCATCCATAATCTTAGCCTTCATCTGTTGTCGAATTCATGGTGTAATGTGAGTGTGTAGGTGAGGGAGTTGTGAATTTATGTTTGTGAAACGATGACGTACGTACATATAGACATACATGAGAGTGTATATATATGTAAAGAAGATGGAAACTTCAATGAATGATGTTTTTCGGTGGGTATTAATACAATGTTAATTTACTAGTCGAGTTTTGCAGGTTTTAGTTGGTAGATGCATTTATGCCACACTTGTGTGCGCTATAACTTTTCCTATGCATAGAAAATATTTTTCAGTGGACTTCCCACTAGATTAGATATATTTTTTTCAAACCAATGATATTTAGAAAGTAGTTGAGTGAGCTACTCAAAAGTCAAAGACAATTAAAAATAAAAAAATCTTGGGTTCGAGTCTCACTTTTAGCAATATAATGCTCAGGGTTGAGCTAATGCGTTTTTTCAGTTGTAGGTTTCTTCTGTAAAAATTGAGGGTGGGGTGGTGCCGGCTGCGAAACGGATAGATGAGCCCGTTTAAAATAACACTTAACCTACGAAGCAATGTCATGCATTTGTCGTCGGAAAAAAAATATTTTTCTTTCAAACTAAGTAGTTGGATCGGTCCATCTAATAAAAACAGATATTTTGCAACTTGAGTCAAGAAATAATGACACTCATGAATACAAATACCTTTAAAATCTGTTTTAACTTATTATAAATTTTAGTGAAATTGATTTTTTACATATATGCTATGATCTATTGGTAAACAATAACACTCCTAACTTTCATGTTAGTGGTCAAGAGCAATTATAGTAAGATAAGTCCGTGAAGAATTAACATCTTATAACATGACTTTTGATGTTAGTTTAAATATCTTTATTTTCTATTTTTGTTAAATTTTAAGTACTGGTAGATCATCCACTTAAGAGTTAGCCACCAACTTAGGTACGTAACCAATTAATTAACTTAATATATATGGTAAAACACAGTAATTCATTTATTTTTATCATTAAATTTCTGGGAGCCCTTTTTAAGTACAAAAATCTTTAATTATATAGTTACTTAAAACCTAAGTATTGTGCACACAAAATTAATTAAATACACACGTCATTATTAAAAAAAAGTCATCTGTGTAATTGTGTCACGCAAAAGTGTAAAGGCTAGTTGCTAGCAAAGAAAAAACAAAGAACAAAAATAAAATTTGAGGAAAAAAACTGTATGGACATAGTTGCATAGTGTGTGACGATAATCATTTGTTAAATTTCAATAATCGCTTTGTTTTCGTATGGTGTTCTCATTGGGTTGCTATTTGCACCCTAATCTTTTTTGTTTACAACGAATTTCTTTTTATTTTTTGCGGGACTTTATGATCCGCACCTCCAAATTAAGAGGGTAGAATTATATAAAAAATAAATTAAAAAGGACAGAGTTATATAGAAAATGAATTTACAATAGTACATCAAGAGTATAAGAAATTAAAAATAATAATAAATATACAACTAATTATTCTAACATCCCCTCAAACGAAACCAGGGCCGGTTCTGAGGATTTTAGTGTTCTGGACGAGCTGGAAAAATTTAGACCTAAGGAATTGAATTATATAAACTAAATTTTTTGAACAAAAACAAACGTTTTAAAAATAAACATAACAAAATCATAGTATTACAATGACATAAAGTATTAGTTCATCGATAACTCGTGAGGTTTAGGTTTTACAATAAACATAGCAAAATCATCTATTTTGTGTGCTGCTCAATTGACCATCTAAATAATTAAACAAGTAATAATAAACCACAACCCATGAGATTTAAATAGTTTGTTTTCCAAAAAAAGGGCTTTTAATTGAGTAATTTGATTAATAAAATGGTCTCAAAAAATTAAATTGGGTTTAAAATATAATTGGGTTAAGTTTTTGATTGAATTATAATTTATAACTTTTTTTTTATAAAAATATATATACATAATATAAAAAAAACAAATTTAAAAAAAAGTGTGCCCCTGAGCGAGTGGGCCCTGGACGGGTGTCCATCCCGCCCCTCCTCAGGGCCGGCACTGAACGAAACGATGTTGGTTCAAGACGTAGCAGGGCACAAAACTAATGAATTTTTTGTAAAAATATCCGACTCCTAAACCTTGGTCTGCACAAACTTTGAAAAGAGTTTAAGGCCACTGGTAGAAAAAATGGTTTTTTGGGCGGTTAAGAGGCAAAAAAATATTTTCAAATAAAAGTAATAAAACCCCTGAAAAAAACCTTAAACCACTCTGTAAAAACATGTTTTTCCATAAATGAAACTAGAATTTTACCCCCGCGCGATGCTGCGGGTTTGCAAATTTTGTTGCACGCGTTGCGGAAGAAAGATCATTTTTTGAATACAACCTCATTACCGTCAGTTAATGCAACGTACGACACCAACAAAGACCATATTTTGAATACAACATCATCTTTAAAAAAAAAATGTCCGAAAATCAAGGGAAAAACTAAACACAACCAAAAATAAGGTTTTAAAAAGAAGTTAACAAATGAAATTTATTGAAGAAAAAATCAAATCAGTAAACTAAAGAGCTAAATTTTGAAATTTTAAAAGTCAAGCCCAAAATCAATTATAAATGCTTAAAAATGGAATATGTAGGAGCAAAGAATCGAACACGGGTTTCGTGTGTGAATGCAAAAGGCACTAACCAGCATGCTAAGGAATCAAGTTTGTTTAGGATTGTTTCAAAGTTTATATATAGAAAGCTAGAGCGCAAAACTTAATAAAAAAATACATGCTGTGTGAGCAACTTGTACTCTGTGCTTCCTGGGTTGTACCCAGTGCTGTAGAAACCGACATTTCATTTTAATATAGTATATAATAAAAACCGCCTAAAACAATAAATTTTTCCCATCTTCTTAAGAGAACCCCCGAAAACTTTATTTTAAACGTTGCAATCTCAATTCTCAACATATCTCTTCAACCTCATCCTCTTCTTCAACCTAATCCTCTACACACCTTTTTTTTTTCTTTCTTCTTAAGAATTGTAGAATTAAAGTTTGTTAAATTAATTTAAGGTATGTAGTTTTTAATTCTTTTTAAATCGTTTTATACCAAGTACAATAAATAATTATATTTTAGGTGATAACTTATATGTTATGTTTTCGGTTTTAGTGATTAAGTTTAAATAATGGTTAGTAATTTTAACTTTAACTTTATTATTAAATTTATTACATGTTTTATATTTTGTATATTTTTATGCATATTAATTTAGGATATTATTTTGAAATTATACCCGTCTGAAATTTATCTAATAGAGATAAATTTGGATTGTACCATATTTAGGATTGCTTTCGAGTATTCTACCTCATTAAACATGTATACATTTTAATGGGTGACTATTTAAAAAAATCTAGGTTTCATTTCTCTTAATTCATTGAGTTTGCAGTTTATCTACATACTTGGGAAGTTAAGAAGAAATGCTATTGATATTTCCTTAAATAGTGACCCAAAAATGTATACATATGAGATAAATACTCAAAAGTGGTTTTGGATCTACCCCTTAGAGTACTTAAACATGTACATAAATTACATATCACTTATTTTGATTATTTTAAATTACAGATAATAGAATGTAAAGAATATTAGATGTACAAAAGTCGATGCGCTACTGAAATGTACCCGAAAAGATATACATCATTGTCTACAAAAGCAGTTGATCAGCACATTCATCATATGATCAACAGCTGATTCACATTAGCTTAGTAGTTGGTCCGGAAGATGAAATCTTCAATAGATAGACTCATGATTTGGCTCTAGGATAGTGATTAGCAGGAACCCTTTCGTAATTAGTTTTCGGTAGCTTCATCCTTCATATATCCCTACAGATGATGAATATGATGACAAAGTTATGAAAAATGATCCACGGGCTAAACTATTATGGTATTTCCTGATCATACGAAAACTAGAACGATTATTCTCAAACGACAAAGAAGCAAAATTGTTACGATGGCATTCGAATGAGCGTATAAATGATGGGAAATTAAGACATGTGTTAGATTCACTTTAGTGGAGATATATGAATATAAACTATCTAGATTTTGGCAATGAGGTTAGAAACATAAGGTTGGACTTAGTTTGATGGAATTAATCCTTTCAGAAACATAAGTAGTCGTTACACTACATAGCTGGTTCTTCTTTGCATCTATAATATTCCACCTCGGTTATGCATGAAATAAATTTACATAATGATGTCGTTGTTAATTCAAGGTTTGAAACAACCAGGCTATGATGTTTATTTGTCAACTTTGATCGATGACAAAAAGTCTATGAAGTCCAGGTGTAAATCTATATGATGCTTTTAAAAGGCATACTTTGAATTGCAAGGCATGACTTTTTACACAATAAGTGATTTTTCATCTTATGGCAATTTTTTTGGATATAAAATTAAAGGTAAGCAATCTTATACTCTTTGTAAAGATGAGACAAGTTCAATGTAATTAAATAATTATAGAAAAATTATGTACATGGGACATCAAAGATTCTGTAACATTTGACCCATTTTGAAATGTAACCCGAACCCATTTTGACCTTCATTATTAAATTATTTTATTTAGATTATTCAAATGTGATAAATATGCTAGTTAATCAATATTGTGAATTATATTTCTATTTATTAAATTATTTATTTAATTTATAATAATTTAATTATTTATAAGAAAATTTTTATAAAGTTATAAAGTTTAATTATCATTTATGAATGTTATTCATTAAATTAAAATAAATAATTAAGATAGAAAATTTTCTTACAAGATATAAATTGTTTATAAAGAAGTATAAGTAATTAAGTTGAATTATTTTGTAAATTAGGGTTAAAAGAAAAATCTAGGGTTTAAATTTTAAGTTTTGAAACTTAATTTAAAATTTTATTCCATAAAATAGTAACCCTTAACAACTTTAGGGACCAAAATGTAAATTCTTTTAAAACAACTAAACCCCACCAGCAACATTTCCACCTCCGGCCACCACCCGTCGTCTCCGGCGGCCACCGGATCAACTAAAAAAAACTATCAATTGGACCTAATGAAACTGTTCCTCGTAGCTCGCAACCAAGAGAATTCAAACATTGATCATAAATTAATTTGAATAATCGTGTTTTAAACTTCGTTCAACTCAAAACCGATATCCTCAATAAGTATAAGCCGGTTTCATCTGCAAATGTCGATAAATTGAACAAATCAATCAAATAGAAACGTTTCTGAGTGCATTGCGAATTCAAACACATCAATATCCGAAATTAAAACTAAGGGAAATCAGATGAGGGAGGAAGCTGAAAAATCAAGGACCACCATCAAAGCCAACAAGAAAAAGTCTAAAGACAAACAAAAGATTGTGAGCTTCTTGACTCTATGTGGTCACAATTATCAGAAGAACAAGGACTTTAATGAAAGTACCGAGCACAAAACCCTAAGAACAAAAAATTCTGATGTACTTTGACGACTGTAAACTGCTTGGTATGAAGTCTTATGAACATGTTTTGATGACACGTATGATTGCTGTGTACTTCTTTGATTGCTAACAAAGAGAACCACACACACAAAATCATAAATACCTACTTGTTTTTTAATCAGATTAACTCAAAAGTGATTAATCATGAGGAAACAGATACATGGCAAACAAAAATTACCATCACGCTTTGTGAGTTAGAGAAATACTTTCCAACATCTTTTTTAAATGATGGTTCACCTAGTAATTCATATCGTTGGAAAAATCAGGGCTTGTGGTCCTGTATTTTTGCGTTACACATATTCTATTGAAAGATATATGGGTTTCTTAAAAGGTTAGGTGAGATATCGTAATCAACTTGAGGGTAGTATTGTTACAGGGTATACTTCTAAGGAGGTGATTGAATTTTGTACATGTAATAATATATTTAGTTTTGTTAAATATAATTTACAATGTAATAATTGATTTATTAACATGTACGTTATTTGGATGGTATCAAAAGGATTGTTGTCCCTCGATCTCGTCACTCGGGTAAACTTGAAAGGGGTTGGAGGTGTGGGTATGAAAATGATCACCCAAGTAAGGATAGCTTATAACATACATATTTCTATATCCTAAAACACATGACTTGTCTTTCTTCATATATCAAAAAACACATGACATTATTACAATTGACCTACCCGGATAAGGACCTTATGCAATTTCAAGTTAAGCATAACCAAGAGTTTTTTGGTGTAGTAAAAATAAGGTGAGGATAATCCATGCCCAATCAGATGCTAATAAAGTTATGTATAAATTAAGACAGGGTCTGATCATAGAGTTTTTATCTTACCAACAGTGCAATATTAAGGGTTATACATTTTACATCAAAGATCAAAAAAAAGAAAATACAATGCAAACTAATTGAGTTATAGTAATAACATCAACAACTAAATTAGACAGAATGGATTATGATATAAGATTAGTAACCAACAAAGACTCTTATTACGATGACATCCAAGAAATTTGAGAATTGAATTACACAACTTTCTCTATACATGTGTTTAAATGTAAGTGGATGAAAAACAATACGGGTGTTTAACTTGACGAGTATGGTTTTCACACTTGTCAACTTTGCAACATATATTTATCCATCTAAACCTTTTGTTTCGCAAAACAAGTCACACAGGTGTTCTTTATTAGTGACCCGAGCAAACAAAGATACCACATCGTATTACAAGGTAAACAACCTTAGTGTTGATGATGTCATCGAAGAGGAAGAATACGACCATTTTAATGACATACCATCATTTTCTAGTTGGTATCAACCGGTTATTGATAGAATGAATGACACCACTACTTACAACTTAACCCATGATGAAGGAATATATGTTGGGGGCACCACATCAAACTAAAAGTTCAAGGTTTGACGTGTACAAATTATTTATTTATTAAGTGTTACTTATATGTAGTTAAGTTTTAACTATTGTTACTCGTTTGTTTTTATACCAAAGGATGCGGCTCAAAAATACGGTCTTAAGATATTTGGATATTATAATCTAGCATATGTGTTCTTTAATTAAAAATGTATTTTAGATAATGTTTTTATTTTTTTTATTTATAAATTTATTTTGACATTTAATAAATATATTTAGTTACTTTTTTGTAATTTAGTTTGGTGTAAAATAATATTTTAGATAATGTTATTAGTGTGGGGATAACCTAGTTGGTAGAAGCTTTACTAATGAGGCACTGGGTTCAAACTCAAGTGCTTGTTAATTTAGTTTGGTATAATTTAGAAGCATAATTAGGTGTAGGTATATTTGTTCTTTAAAAAAGTAATGTTTATATTTTATATTTTATAGATATATTTTGACATGTCATTAAGATATTTTGCATAAGCCAGAACCTGTGTAATTGCATCGATTAACAAAAAGTTAATTTAACTTGTTTGAAAATTTTCCATATCTCTTCATGTTGAGGACCTATTTTATTTGAAAGATTTTATTTTTTGGATTCTTAAAAGTCTTTGGATAAGGAATGATATTAACCTCCACATCCTTGCCTTTAGCCTTAGATAACTTTTTGTTAGAAACTATTTTTGGCGTATCTTGAAAAGTTACGTTTTTAGGTTTCTTAACTAAGTCCACTTCTGGCTCACATTCATCGTCACTTTTTCCATCCTCACCAAGATCATCAACCACCTCTTCTTAAAATGATAGTGGAGGGACAACTTTGTTGTCATACACTTTACTGGATCAAAAGATACTTAGGGCTGTTTGATAGCCTCTTAATGGTCATTAAGAGGCTACCTTTTAATAATTCACAATCTTTTAATGGTGAGGTAACATTAATGCTAAATGGTTAAGAGATACCATTAAGATTTAACCTCTTCACCATTCAACATTAGGGTTACCTCTTAATCATTAAAAGGTTATGAACCATTAAAAGGTAGCCTTTTAATGACCATTAATAGACTATCAAACAGCCCATTACCTAGCTAATGTTTACACTCTTTGCATTCCGTGTGCCAGATGTTTGATCTTAAGGATTTACAATGGTGTTACTAGGTAGCTTGCCTGGATTCTGTCTTAGTTGTGCCATCTCTTTTGCTATTTGCCCAACTTGCTTAGCTAGTGCTTCCATTGTTTATCTCTTACCTCGTTGTCCTTCTTTATCTCTGTAAGAAAATCCATGATTTCTGATGAGTTGCTTGATCCCCCTTATTCAATATTCAATTGATAGTTTCTTTTGTATCCTTTACTCCTTAATTGTCATTTTGGTTCTTATGTGCCGGCTATCGATTATGATATGAGTGACCTCCTTAATTTGGTACGTGAAAATAAGGATTTGATTGGTTTGTTGTGTTACCAAACTTAAAATTTGGATGATTACGCAAACTTGGATGATATGTATTAGAATCATATCATATTGTTTTCGGTTATCATATACTTGGTTGACCTCTTCTTCAGCTCGGCCCAGTTGCAATGAAAAATCCAGAATTAAATGTACCTAATCACCACATCCTTCACACACAGTACAAAGACTCAACCACCAAGCAAGACTCCATTTCCTCCATTGCAGTTGAAACTTGCCAATTGGCATTCCATCATGTGATTAGTTCTCTCTTACTATTCTAGCTTGTCAGTGACACTAAGGACTTGCAGATCTAACTATAACATGTCTCTTCGTTCTATTAGATTGAGCTTGCCTCTTTGATCCACCACCATATTTTCCAAGAATTTCCAATCTACTTCCACATGATTAGATTGATAAGTTTATCTCATAGTGGAATTCATATTCTGGATGTCATCATCAGTAGATAAGCCATTATAAAATGCATTGATAAGTTCCCAAGTATAGATGCTTATAGAAGGTAAGGAAATGTATGCATATGTTGGCTCTAGCATCACTTGTTTGTTGAGGTGTAGATTACTCTTTTAGGAAATGTTGCTGTATATCTTCCCAAGTATAGATGCTTATAAAAGGTAAGGACAAGAATCATTACTTTGTAGCATCTTTCGTATTGAATTGGAACAAAACTAATTTGACTTGATCTGGTGTAAACCCTTATCATCCAATTGTTCTACATACCGCTTAAAATTAAGATATATGAAGGTCTGGTTCTTCGATTCCTTTACCATAGAAAAATGGCGACATGTTTAGTCCTTGTGGTCTTACTTTGAACGATTTATCGTGCGCCACTAGACTTACTATAGATGAAGGGTTTACTTCAATCTTGGGTTTGAAATGACTCTTAACTTCTCGGACTGGTGTACGATGATGAACTTATGGAAAATCATCATTGGTGGTAACCTCGGTTGTTCCTGATACTATAATGTAATTGAAGAGAAAATTGCGACAGGTTTAAAGGTGCCATTTTTATTAAAAAACAACATATTATAAAAAATGTTATAAAAATTTAAAAATAGTGAGTGTATTTTAAAAAGTGTAAATGACTAATTATGTGATGATGACACTTGTCATCACCATATTGAATATGAAAGTAAGAGCGTTAAAATGACTATATTATTTTTTTTTTGAAAAATAATGGCTAGATCTCTTCATCTATATTTAATCAATCATTAGATGAGGGCATTTGGTTTTTACAATAAAATGAGTTCTAAAAAAAGATCCATACCCTACATATGCATACATTTATTTTGGATTTTACATATATTGTATATATTTTTAAGTATTTATGAGTTAGAATCTCTATATCTTCATTTTAGTAGGGATACATCTCTTAATTAAAAAAAAATTGAATCACATGAACGTTAAAAGAATTGGGATTTGTTTTGATAAGTTTTAATGTATGGCGTACAAGCTAAAATGCCTAACACTTTTACATGCTATGTTTTGGCATTTTAGTTTAATCTAATTCCCTTGAGAATTCAACTTGAATAACCATATTTTTCTGTATCCATAAACTTGAGTATATATATTAGTATTTGATCGATCCAACCTAAACCAAGTCAAACAAACCAAAAAGTTCTAATGTAGGTTTGTTAAAAATCCAAACACTGACAAGTAATGATCCAATAACAAAAAAAAATTATAAGAAATCAAGTCACCACCACCAGGGCCGGTCCTTCAAAAGATGATCTGGAATAAACGTGCCCCCCGGAGGTGCCACCCGCACCACCCTAGGGCCGCCCCTGGCCACCACCTATGACAACGTAGCATGATAAAAAGAAAATATAAATAAATCGTCTATCATATCACTGTAAAAGATTAAAAAAATATCTTCTCACAAATGTAACACACCATAAAATGTTCATCACCTATCAACGTCTTAAGCTATCTTAATTTCTTACCCTATTTGCATATCCTTTGTAGCAAAGGTATATTCTTGATCATTTTGCGTTCATCCGACATTGAGACGCACGTGTCCACCATCTCACCTCATGGAGCCAACACTTAAATTTAATACTTCAGCCTGTGAAACTCGACGAATGACTTTATCTAATCCACACACGCACTCCAAGATCAACAGATCGCACCCACCTGCAACAACAAGAAGGTGGTTTCTTGCTAATTGAATTCAAAGTTTGGTGGGTCATGAGATAAAGATCAATGATGTTCAGAATCCGATCAGTTTATCTGTTAGTGTGTTTGATTTTAGGAGCTTTGACATCCTGCAATGGTGGAATCAGCAGCAGCTATTCAAGAAGTAATGGCATCAGTGCTGATATGCCATTAAACAGTGATGTTTTTGCAGTGCCTCCTGGCTATAATTCCCCTCAACAGGTTAATAATATTCTTTATCTAAGCGTTTATATATGGGTATGTGTTCTTGAGTGAAGGATTTGGGTGATCGCTCAGATTCTTGAATTTGTTGTGGATGATATGTTGGTTTTTGGGACATTAAGTATGAGTTGTGATGATCTTATTAGATGTTTCTTGGATTTGAATTGAATTGGGGCTTTGGGGTTTTTGATGATTTGATTAATATTTATGGGAATGTGTTGATTTAGGATGAGGTGTTTAGTAGATTCTTGATGTGATTATTATAAATCTGGCTTTAATCTCTCTTTTGATTTGAAGTTGTATAGATTTTTCAAATTAAATCTTTTAGTTTTGTAACACATATTACTAATTTGAGATTCTAGTCATAAAATTTGGTAAGTTGAATTTAGGAAATATCCCCAATCATCATTGTATTGCCAAATTTAGCTATCTTTGTTGTTATCTATGGTTTTGTGACACGTGAGCGGAATACCCCCTCGTTTGTCTTCGTTCGGGCAACCAAAAACAATGTCGTGAACTTGTTTTGAGCAAATATTGGTTGGTATAAGGGTCGGATGTTACAAGTTAATTGTTCCGAAGCTTATCAATATGTAATGATATTTAGGGAGGTCATAAAGAACAAACTAGAAGGAAAAGACAAGGGTCACTAGATTCATAGAAATACATATTGCTTCAAACATTAATAAATGCTTCTATATTTATATCAGTTCTTTCAACAATATTGTAAAGAATGCTGCCATTTTGGTAGGATTGGATATAATCAAAATTCAAAATGATAATCTGTGATGAAATGTTGATTTAAATGAAGGTTCACATAACACAAGGGGATCATGAAGGGAGAGGAGTGATTGTTTCTTGGGTCACACCAGATGAACCTGGTTCAAGTGAAGTAATATACTGGGCTGAGAATACCGAACTCAAGAAACACGCGGTGGGAACATTCGTCACCTACAAGTACTACAACTACAGTTCACCATACATTCATCATTGCACCATCAAGAATCTTGAAGTAAGTAAAACCGATGCTTTACTGAGCTTTCAAGATTTACAACAGAAGCGACAACGTTGTGAGATTAACATTACTTTTGAATTTTGCAGTATAATACTAAGTATTTTTACGAGCTCGGGACAGGCAATGCCACACGACAGTTCTGGTTTACCACACCTCCTGAAGTTGGCCCTGATGCTCCTTATAGTTTTGGTCTTATCGGTATTGCATCTAATGCTTATAAGCTTATTTACTCAATAATATGACCAATAACTTACCTGATGGACTTGCTTCTTTCTGGTATCTTTAGGGGATCTTGGTCAAACATTTGACTCGAACCGAACTTTGACTCATTATGAGTCAAACCCAGCAAAAGGGCAGGCAATGCTTTTTCTTGGTGACCTTTCTTACGCCGATGCATACCCGTTGCATGATAATAATAGGTGGGATTCATGGGGAAGGTTTGTAGAAAGAAGTGCAGCTTACCAACCATGGATTTGGAGTGCCGGAAATCATGAAATCGATTTTCTTCCCGAATACGTAACTAATTTGATTCATTTTGATGCATAGATGATTATTCTTTTAGTTATTTTAATTTCAATTTTGATTTTGTAGGGTGAAGGTGAACCGTTTAAGCCTTATATACACCGGTATTTTGTGCCATATGAAGCATCTGGTAGCACATCTCCGCTTTGGTACTCGATTAAAATAGCTTCTGCTTACATAATCGTATTGTCATCCTACTCGGCGTATGGTAAGCCTAAGGCAATGTTTGGATATGCGTTTTAAAACTGATTATTTGAATGAAATTGATATGTTTCTGTCTTTTTTGTAGGAATGTACACACCTCAATACAAATGGCTCATGAACGAGCTACCCAAAGTGAACCGAAGTGAGACACCGTGGTTAATTGTGGTTATGCATTGTCCGTTATATAGTAGCTATTTACATCATTATATGGAAGGCGAAACAATGAGAGTGATGTATGAAAAATATTTCGTTCAGTACAAAGTTGATGTCGTGTTTTCTGGGCATGTTCATGCCTACGAGCGAACGGTGAGTGATTATCATAGATCAAATAGAAAAGTTGTGTCCTCTTTAGATTTATTGAGTCTTTTTTAATGTTACAGGAACGGGTATCAAATATCGCTTACAATATCGAAAATGGATTGTGCACCCCTACATATGATGGATCTGCTCCTGTTTACATAACCGTAGGTGACGGAGGAAACCAAGAAGGCTTGCTCTATGAGTATGTCATTGCTTAAAATTACATGTGACAATCATGAAATGTTCTTACATAAACTGGTTGATTTGGGTGATTGCGACCGCAGCCGCAAACAAATATAGTAGTGGATAAACATACACTATTCTGATGTTTTTTTTTTTTTTTTTTTTTTTTTTTATCTAAAATGACCCATTTCAACCCGAGCCCATTTAAGTCAGAACCTCTTTTGGCATGAACACGCTTGAATTTCTTTTAAAGCAACCTCTTTTGCCTAGAACCTGTTTTGACCCGAACCCAATTCATACTTATTTAAATTAACCTGTTTTGGCTAGCACCCATTTTGACCTGTTAGCCAACTCGACCTGACCCAACTGTTTTGCCAGGCTTGGTTAAAGTACATTTGTAACCTCACTTAAGGTTAAAATTAGTGGATGAACATACACTATCGTGATGCTTTTTTTCTTAAACGACCTACCTCAACCCAAGCCTGTTTTTGTCAGCGACCATTTTGACCTGAACCTAATTGACACCTTTTTAAAACGACCCGTTTTTGCAAGAGCCTGTTTTGACCCAAACCCAATTAATAACTCTTCAAAATAGCCTGTTTTTGGCCCGAATCGGTTTCAACATGTCAGCCAACCTTGTTTTCCAGGCTCACTTGAAATCTTTCTTTAACCTCACTTTGACGAAAAAATAGTTTTCATTTTGTAAGTTTTTTCATCGCAGAATGGTAGATCCACAGCCGAAGTATTCAGCATTTAGGGAACCAAGCTACGGGCACGCGACGTTTAAGATTATGAACAGAACTACTGCTTATTACGCGTGGCATCGTAATCAAGATGGATATTCAGTCGAAGCCGATTCTCAATGGTTTCACAATTTGTACTGGACATCATCATCAGATCCCTCAGCTTCGCCTTTCTGAATAGAATTTCAAGATTGTAAGTCCGAGAATAGGTTCATCAGCTGCATCACCATATTCATCATGTTATGATCTTGATAACTTTTGGCTCTTAGAAGATCATGTTTGATGTAACCAATGAGAGTGAAAATGATATCTATAGATATATCTTACAATCGATAAAATGTAATAAATGTTGAAGATGGTGTTTAGACATATTTCTTGTGTTTGAATTTAGAATAATAAGATAATTAAATGTGGAAGTGTTCATTCAAGAGTTGAATACTTATTGTTAAAGGATTTTAACATATAAAGTTAACAAGAATGAAAATGTTTATTATAAAATTACACACGTTCAAGCATTTTTTAGAATTAAATTAAAAGAAATGATAGCCTGATTATGTTATTGTTCAATTTGACCTTTATATTGTAATGCTTGCTATCATTTCACAATGTATTCCTCTGTATAGAGGCAAAGATAATGTAAAGGAATGATGCATGATGGTGGTACATGATGATGATATGAATGAAGGACAGCACTCTCTAGTAATAATCTAACAATAAAAACATGAAAAGACTATAATGCCCTTTATATAAGAGAAATGTACTCTCAAGAGGAACATGCATAACAACTTAAGCATCGAGCACAAATCATGTAGATGACAACCCTTTGGTTAAAATATCCACAAGCTAGGAACCAGTAGAAACCGATCTGACATTTAGTGTCTGTGTTATAACCATATCTCGATTAAAAAGTAGGTCAATTTCCAGATATTTTGTACAATGATGAAACAAAAAGATTAACTGCTAAATATATGGAACAAAGATTGTCAACTAAAAGTGTAGGCGGGCAAGAGATTGGAATCCCAATTTCATGCATGATAGACATAATCCAACAAATCTTTACAGTTGTGTGTAAATATCTGATACTCTCTTTTTTACTAGATCATGCAACTATGTGATGTTTCTTAGAATTTCAATAGATAAGACTAGGTCATATACTATAACTAATGATTGAACATCAATCATTGGGGCATCCACCATGGTTAGTATCTGAATGGGCATGTAAATGAGGAGTGGAGGAGCCGGTGAACCGTTGAACAACATTATGACCGTTGGGGAACTGTTGAGGATTTTTTTTAAATTATATTATAAGTAAAGTTAATTTCAAATAACATTTTTTACACCAAAAGGTTCATATCTTTCTCCTACCATACTCCTATATAACCTACTTAAATTTTAACCCATCTTTTACACCAAATAGATCCAAGAAAGAGATGGCTCCTTCTTTGACCCACATGCGTACCTTGAACCAAACCATCCCTGCCTGATGTAGACTGAAAATGAAATAAGTAATTGAACCTGTTGATTCACCAAAATACCAGGATCAATTCTTTTAATTCGTTGATTCATAAGAAATACCGATAATCAGGAATTTCACACAGTAACACACACTTGTGATATGGAGAAAAACATGATTTTCATAAATTTCAAAAACTGCTCATCTACCAAGGTTTACAGAAATATAAAATGCAAGACAAAATTCGAATGAGCCTTAAAACATAAACGAGCCAAGAACTAAGCTATAAACAAAGTCCAACAATAACTAAAAATAACATAAAAAATTAAAATACTCATAGAATAAAGTGTTTTGGGCTAGAACAACGACCCAAATCGCCTACAACGTTTGTAGACGATCCAACGGTCGTTTTGACAGGTCAAAAGCCATAAACGAAGCCTTTTAGCTCAAGTGAAGAAGATGAATAGGAGGACAATGAGTCCGTGTTGGAGGTAAAGGTAAATTCATGAATCAAACACCAGGCTTGGACTAATTCTGAAGAGGTAGCATTGTATCAAGTTTGGGTCTATATTCCCGAACACTCATACATCGGGAACCAACACAAGTATGACTCCTTTTAGGGTTTTGAACTTTAAGACTCGAATTCGTGGTACAAATACAACATGTTAGATGCATCAATTTAGTACGGAATTGAGGGACTTGAATGCTGGTGAACAAGTTCAACGACTTTTACATCTAAATGGTTACCTTTATGAATTTCAATTTAAATTGTTTACTTTTATGTTATTACTAATTATTTTTTTAAAAAATGTAGTAACAAACGGTCTAGTGCAACCTCAGATGCAGGTCTTGTTAACAATGCATTGGCAATATACAAAGTAAGGGATAACAAAGGTTTCCAACACTTGGAGGCATATAATGTTGTAAAAGTCAATGTTAAATGGATATGGTTTTATTGATGGGTGAGAAATTTGAAGAACACTAATAATAAACAACAACCTTCGAGTGGGACAACTATACAAGTTCAAACGAAGGTTTTACAAATAACCTACCCGACCTCAATGAAGATACAACATCAACAAAAGCTCCACGAAAAGAGAAAAAGTGGCAAGTCATTACTAAAGAAAGATTGGTGGATATTGTGCTGGATACAAAAAGATGAAAGCGCCAGAGGAAGAAGAAAAATAAAGTCTTTGACAGAAGGTGACAAAAACAAAAAATAAACACGATGAGATGTCAATGAATTGATGCAATGACAAAAAAACGTCCCACGGGTCTTACTACTAGTTTATTACAATTTTTTTACAAATTAGTAACGTAATAAATTATATATATTCTAATTACCAACTTGGTTGTGCATTTAGGTGTTGTACATATTGCTTTTGTTTTTTTTTTTTTTTGTTTTTTTTTTTTTTTGTGCTCATCTTTGTTGTACATTGTTTTCTGGCGTTGTATATTGCTTTGTTTATAAAGTCTACACGTCGTTCATTTTTGCTTTTGCACTCCACCACCACTCCACTAGTCTGCCGCACCTCCGCTCTATCGCTCTTCGCTACAATCCTCTTCGACGACTGGTTTTCACGGTGAGGTAATTTGTTCTTTACTCCGGTTAACCCTTTTGGGTTTTCAGGTATCGTTTCGTCTTGGTTTCCGGTTGTATTTCTGGTGACACGATGGTTAACCCTTTGGGGTTTCTACGAGCAATAGTTTTTGGTGTTGTCTCCGGTTGAACTTCCGTTGAGCTCTGCCGGCGTTGGAAGTCGCTGATAGTGTTGTAACATTGGTGCTACTTAATATGATTTTACGCTCCCACCCCAACTTAAAGCTAAGTTCCAAATTTCCTTATGAGAGTAACCATCCGTATAATTGTTTTGGCAGAACCATCCGCAAAATTAACACAACTTAAAATGTACAACTCGAAATTTCCATAACATAATATTGTTTTCGAAAATATCTCTTTATACACATAAAATGTTGTATATATTTTATTTTATGTATATACACAAATTCGTGCATATACAAAGAGAGAAAGCCATTAGAACATGTTTTTATCTTGGTGTATAAAATCAACCTTTGACGTATGCCGCTTATTAACAGTGCTGAAATACAATCCCCACCCAAACTGCCAACCGTATTATTACACACATGTAAATATACTCATTATGTTAATAATTTATATCATATATCTTGAAATAAAGACTACAACACTTTTATCATTCCCCATATCACGTGACAGTACTATCTTTTATATATAGTATCTGTATATTTATGCCCCTTTCTCTCATATAAATATCATATACTATATACACATCTATTTTGTGTCACGTGCCCCCTCCAACTTCTAACCAAATCTTTTCCGGTGATTTCAATGATCACCGGAAAAGAATAATCAAACCATTAATGGATGGTTTAACTCAATGCCGATTGTGTCATTGAACGCCGATGCACCGATTCCGGGGTCGATCGCCTGCGATTGATAGTCCATCGTCGAAGCGGCTTCGGTCCATAAACCCGAGTCATCGAACTCGGGGAGGTTCGCGTTTAGGTTCCCGTTTGATGATTTCGGTTCCTCGCGATTATCTCCGGTTGAGTTATGGTAATTTTCGACCGTGTGCCCGTTAAGATCGGGGATGTAAATTTGTATCTGTCTTTCAAACTCATGTTGTTTCTTCATCTGCTCGATTGCACGATGCAATCGAGCCTCTTTGGCCGCCTCCGCCACAGCCGGCGGCGGAGGTGGCGCACTAGCGGCTTCATCAGGGAGGTTGACATGGGCATTGGGCCCATACAACCTCCTGGCAGCCGCGTCATAAGCTATAGCGGCCTCACGCGCCGAGTTAAAAGTCCCAAGCCAGACGCGGCTGCCACGGTTGGGCTCACGGATCTCGGACACCCATTTACCCCACGTCCGCTGGCGAACGCCTTTGTACGTGCACGAAGCGTTCTCCGGCCCGCCTTTCCCTCTCATGCACCCTTTCCTCGAACTCGCCTGAGCCGCCCTTCGATCCTGTTTCCGCCCTCCTCCGCCGCCACCGGAGCCACCGCCATTGTTCCCGGCGTTGATGATAGAACTAAACATTGGTTTTGTTTAGATATTTTAGAGTTTGGGTGTGAGTGAAAAAGGGGAAGAATGTGAGTTTATTATATATAGGAAGAATTGAATTGAAGTGGTGAAGTAGATAAGTGTTTGTGTGTGTTAAATTCCATATTAAGAGGGTACGTGTCTTTGTGAAAGAAGAGTGAAATGGCAAGGGTTGGCTTTGCACACGTGTGTTTAGAGTGTGTACATGTTTATGTTTTTCATGATCACCACATTCGTTGAATCTATGATGAATATTGTGTTTCTCGCTCATGTTTTCAGAGACAATTATTTTATGTCATTTGATTTGTTGTAAGTATAGTTAGTCTACAAATTGTGTTAGATTGTGTCATTGTTTTCAAAAACTAAGCTTAATTAATTGTCGCATCAGTTTTTTACTCATTCTTTACATAAATTTAATTACTTGTAATGCTGTCATATGACTTTTTGTATAAATGTATCTGTTTGTTCTGACGTATGAAAAGTTTTTTTATTAGATGAGAGCCGTAAGAATTGAATGTGCAGGGCGTTTAGGGACGAGAGGTAGTGGACGCGTGAGCCGTCTTCAATGGGGCATACCGAAAGGATGTAAGCGAAGGTGAAAATGCAGCTCCTAATTGCGGGGCATTGCGGGTGGTTTTAATAAGTAGTGAAGTTTTGAGTAAAAAGGGAAGGGATATGTATTACGTGTACATGTTATTTTTAGTTTTAACAGAGTAGTTGTGTGTTTCTAGTTATCAGTGTCGCCAGTTAACAAACGATAAGAAGCATTTTCATCTGTAGACGTAATTTTTTTGACGACTCTCTTTTTACTCTTCTACCCCAATAGTTGAATAAAGCTCGATTAGAAATCAAATGAATTATGCTCTCTCTCGTTCGGATACTCCCGTTGTAGACACTATAAGTGTTAAAATTCGCAAAATTTTCTACATATGTATTTAATGCACATCTAACATAAGCCTTCTTAACCAACAATTTAAATAACAATACCAAAGGTAGAAGAAGTATAATTAAAGTAGCCGTTACAAACACATAATAACAAGATTATGCTATGCAAACCAACTTAATTATTTGTTAGTTACAACTATAATCATTTGTTATTGTCATTCTAAATAATTATCTTTAACAAAGTGATCTCACTTTTTATCAATGTTTTCAAAATCGGATCGAACGTCGAACCGGACTCCTTACTGGTTTGGTGGTCGGACCGGATTTAAGAACCGGATGACGTCATAATTATATATATATATATATATATATATTATATTATACATATAATTAAATATAAGTAACTTATATATGTATTTTATAGTTATATATAAAACTTAACTATATGTTGATATCCAACACACTAATTTATGATTCAACAACCTGTTTTTACCCATTAAAATAAAAATTTATAAAAAATCAAAATCCGGTTCGAACTGGTCCGGTTCCCAGTCCGACCACCGATTCGGGACGATCCGACCGGTCGAACCCCTCCAAAGCGAATCGATACGAACCGGTTTGGCCACATATTCGATTCCCGGTCGGAACGGCCGGTCCGATCCGGTCTCAAAAACACTGCTTTTTATCTATTCGTGTAGACTTAATTATATTATTAATTATATCAGTGATTCTATATTTTCTGAAATATGAAAATTGATTTGATATGTAAAAAGACAAGTTAACTATTAAATCTAGTAGCTAGTAATGTTTATTTGGAAGGAGTATTTTAATTCTTTAATTTTTTTAGGGTTATTGGATTTTAATAATCCCAAGTTTCATTTATTGGCTGGAATTAATCGCAACTTAGAAAATATTTGCAGACACTCCTAACTTTAAATTTATTTTCCTCCAACGATCACTTACTAACTGAGAGTTAACCGCCGTTAGTTTTTTTTTATAACATGGGGGCAACATTGAGCCATTTTTTAACTACGTCGCCGCCTAGCCTCCATCAAGTCTGTTTTTTGGTGTCTAGCCTCCAACGTCACCTGAAATCTACCTCGAATGAGTTAAGTGGTTCAAATCAGAAGGTGTAGATTGACGGGTTTTAGGGTGCGAAAGTTTCAGATTGACGAACCAGATGGTTGATTTCAACTTTCTACTTAATGTTTTGGCCATAAAAACAGTCAATGTCATCAAAAAACCAACGGTGTTAACTCTCAGTTAGTTAGGGATCGTTGAAAGAAAATAAGCTTAAAGTTGAGAGTGTCTGTAAACATTTCTTGAGTTGGGATTAATCCCGGCCAATAAATAAAAGCTGAGATTATTAAAATTCAATAACTTTTTTTTTTTTATAATAATCTTGTCAATTATATTTAAAATGTAAATAAAAGAATATCAAACAAAATCAAATTTTCTATTAATAGAAAGCTTGGTATTCTTCAATGAATCACGTTGTTTGACCATCTTTCCCCCTTGAGCTTGTTACGTAGGTGGGACCGGAGATAGTTTTATAGACCGCAAAGTGACGTGGCACATTTAGGGAGTTCACATTACAGAATAGCAAGTTGTAAATTAAAAATCAAGACATGATAAATAAGTCAGTTTCTTTTTTTATTCTTTTATTCTTTTTTCTTATAACGGCAAACTCTATTGTATTGGAAGGAAAGGTCTAGCAAGGAGCAAGAATACATGAGGAGAATCATATAATTAACACAATAAAATTACATAACAAAAGAACAACAAGATGCTCAATTTGAGTTCTTTTTTTTTTTTTTTTTTTTTTTTTTTGCTTCCATCTATTTTGATCCATAAGTATGAAATGGTTTTGATATCTTTAACTAGATTCTTTGGCTTCATAAATTTATTATTAGAAATCTTCTGTTTCTTTCTGGCATGTACCGCGGCATAGATCACCGACTTGAGAATTCTTTTATGCTTCTGGCCGTTCCTATATTTCCTTAAGAAGACTCACGACTGTTGATGCTTTGTAAATCGGTATCCTGCACCAAGTTCGCATAACCTCCCGGACTTCTTTTGTGAAAGGGCAATGCATAAATACAGAAAAGAATCAGTTATATAATTATTAATTCTCTCTTTTAATGTCAGTTATATTTAACAAATACTACGTAAAACTATATATCCAATTTCTTTTGCCGTCCAAAAAATAACTATATATCCAAATTTTTAAAGTTTAATTAGGTAAAATTAGTTATTCATTTAACACACTCGTAACTGTGCCTTCTATAAGTTAATATGTGTTAGTTATCATAATGATATATATAACAAATAAATAACATTGCATATTAAACAACTTAAAAACGTGTTGGTTATTGTAACTATATCCATATGATTTTTAAAACAATGATAAATAATGCTAGACAAGCTGGGTTAAAGGTGTATAGGAACTTATATACTTTGCTTGGTATTTTGGAATTTAGTATAAGAACTTATTTGTTGGGCTATTGTAACATAGAATAGTGTTTGCCCTAGTGGTTAAGCACACTCATGTTGCCTTTGAACCATTCCAGGTTTGAGTCTAGGGGTGGTTCCCATTTATTTTCTCAACCAGCTTATTCAAAGATATAACGAATTATCCCCTCGAATTGCATGGGTTATAAATCTAGTTATAATAAATTTTCGTTAACAAAGTATTCGATGGCTTTTTATCTATTCAAGTACACTAATTTATATAAAAAAATTATACATAACTATTGATAACTTTATATTAACTAGAATTTGAGACCGTGCATTGTCACGAGTCCATATTAGCAGTGGCGGAGCTTGAACACTCTCGTAGGGGGGGCGGGGGGAAATTGTTTCTTTTTTTTGGTTTGGGGGGGGGGGGGAGCTCAAGTTTTATATAAAAATTTACACTACCGGCCAAAAATTTACACTATCGACGAAAAAAAGAGGGGGGGCAGCGCCCCCCCCCCCCCCCCCCCCCCCCGTTCCCAACTAAGCTCCGCCCCTTGCGTATTAGGTTTTTTTAACGAATTGTTATTCGCGTATTGTTGTTGATAACAAAAGATTTTGTTAAATAAAAATAAAAGTCAACGTTTTAGAGGAAACCGTTTAAAAAACAACAATAAACAAAAACAAAATTCAATGGAAACAAACCCTAAATAACCCTTATGCATTGCGTAGGATTTTCTTCTGATTAACCCTATGTCACGACGAATCAATTTTGACTAAAATTTAATGCTAACGTAGAAAATAATAAGAATATCTCAATGATAAAAATATACATAAAGTAAAAAAAATTTGAAGTAAGTCTTTATTAACAAGAAAAGAAGGTTAAAAAACTTATTGTAAAACAAATAAATAAAATTGTTTTCATCGGATTTAATTTAAAATTTTTGACATTAGCAATTATTATATAATATTAGAGTAAATTGCATGGTTGGTTCCTACGATTTCATCAAAATTTAAGAATTAGTCATTAATTATTAAAAATTGCATATATGATACATAATCTTTAATTTATTTTTCTTCATTGGTCCAAAAGATCTAACTTATGTCAAAGCCAAAGGGTTAATTTATTTAAATAAAGGGTATTTATGTCTTTCAAGTAGTGTTCATTTTTCACCCCCTTTTTATAACTCAGTTGATAGGATCTATCAGTCATCAAGGATCAAAGCATACACAAATAAAGTCGAAGAATGAAGACCGAAGTATATGTTAGGGTTTGGTTTGATGTTGTTCCTTGTATGTTCTTTTCTCAATTAAATATCAAATGTTTGAAATTTTAGTACCCGTGCAATTTTTATTCTATATGGTGAAAGTGTAACGCTTTAGTGAAAGTGAATTTCTTTTGTATCCATATGAAAGTGTAATGCTTCAATGAATGTGAATTTCTTTTATATCCAAATGAAATTAGATTAATGTTCTTAGTTGATTTGGGTTACAATGAAATAGTGATTTGATGTCTAAATTTTTGAATTTAGCTGTTGTACTTGGTGACTCCATCGTAATTGGTGAATTTTGTTCTTTTGTGGTTTTCTTAATTGGTAAATTACTTTGATTTGGAATGTTTAATTTGATTTTGAAATAGAGCCTTGTACAACAATTTTGAAATGCCAAGTTCTATGGCTTATGCTTCTTCTTATTTAAGGTGAATGGGTAGATAATTGTTATAAAAACTTGTAATTTTAGCCAATTATTATGCATATGGAAATCCTTATTCTTGTAAAAATGAAATAATAAGATCAACTCATTTAGCCTCATATATACGTAACAGTAGGCCCATAGATATAGGTGTCATTATTTTTTTACTAATAATCAAGAATAAAACTTCAAGACCAAACAATGCTAAGATTGGTTTATGCCTCTGTCAGACCAGTTACTAAAAAACCATGACCATTCAAATTAAATAATCAATCAAGCAATTACGAGTTTGTTAAATTGGGTAGCTTGGTCCAAAATTATGTGTTCAAGAGATTGGTTTGAGACAGAGACAAAAGCATCCAAAAGAATACCATCTAATTAAAATGCTTCTGTCAAAATGGTTTAAAAATGCTAAGTTAATTACATGATTGGTTCCTGTGTTATGCCCATATTGTAAGATTGGTCCCAACTTTTAAAAAATTACGGGTTTGATATCAACTGTTTATCAATTCGTAACACAATTGGTTTCTGACACTAACTTTTGTTATATTTTTCAATTAAATGTAGATGAAAAGTCTAAAATACCCCTAAACTAAAAGACAATGACCCATGCCATCATTTTCTCTTTTATGCACCGGCCATCGTCTCTTCCCCACCAAGTCCGGCCGCCGCCACTACAGCCACCAAGTCCGGCCGCCGCCACTACAGCCACCAAGTCTAGCCACCGCTAGGACCACCACCAAGTTTGGCTGCATCCCCACACCCACCACATCATCACGCCATTGTCATAGTCATCTCCATCATCACACCACCATGACCACACCATCGCCAGTCACCACCGTCAACCACAACCATCTTCGTCGACACCGTACGGTGGTCTGCGGTTGCCCAATTCATCTTCCATTGAGCTCGATTGGCCCAATTCATCTTCCATTGAGCTTGATTTCTCGTACAGTGTCTACGGTGGTCTACGTATGCTTGGTTATTTGGTGGTGGTGATGGTATTTTGGGCATGGTGGCCGAAAAAGTGTGGCGAGGTGGTGGTATCGCAAGGAGATGGTAAAGGTGCTTGTGAGGCGATGGAAGGGTGGCTGGGTGGTGCTCAGACAATGGTAAGTATTCCCGCCTATCACGAGGGTGACCTGGGTTCGATCCCTGGCAACGGCACCATTTTGATGTAGATTGTCGTGGTCTACTAAAAAACAATTTATATTTAACACTTAGCTCACCTATACTAGTACGGGTAAGTAAGGTCGTCTCCAAGAGGAATATGTGAAAAGTGTAACTCTAGTTTAATGGTTTTAACTTTATAAAGAAAATAACTTAAAATTAATAATAGATTTAGAAAACAAGATTGTAAATTTATAACTCAATTGATTTTGAAAACAATAATAATAAGAATGATCCACTCAGGGTTTCAGGTTTGTAAAACACAGTTGTAACCTAGTTATTCTTAGCAAACAATCACATAAACATAGTTGTATTGGTTTGATTGATTTCAGTGATAGATATGGAACAGGTTGTAAATGGACATATTCACAAACTACCAATTTCAATTTGCTAATCAAAACCTAAAACTCACAACGCTCATGATGTAAAGAAAACCAAAAACTGATGAGTATTAGATTAAGATTCAAAACAAAGAAAAACCGTTTAAAGTAAACAACTAATAAATGAAATCATATGGCTTAACATGCCAATCAAAACTTCAACCCAATCTAAGAACAAATAAAGTTAAACAAATGTCATAAACACAAACCCTACACCCAGAAAAGATCACCGGTGATTTAGCCTCTAATGGTTGTCATGGAATCGAAATCGGTTGTCGTAGTAATCGATTGCATGAAAAGATGGATCCGTAGGTCTTTTTTGCTCTTAAAGTAGCTCCTTGGATGGACAAAAACGACTTGGTGAAGGCTTTATTCGCAACCCCCTTTTATACCTTAAATTAGAGTACAAAACCCTAATTTTACGTATCAATCAGCCCAGGGACGTATTACGTCCCCCCAAATTAGCACTTTTTTCTCCTATTTTACGTCCTAGTTTGCGTGCTTTATTTTGGCTGATCACACATAGGACGTAATTTACGTCCTTAGGGACGTAATTTACGTCCCCCTTCATTTTTTCTTCATTTTTTTATTTCTCAAGTGTTTCCTTCTTCGTGAGCTTTCAGCTTCCATTCTAAATCCCGAAAACACCCGAAATGTGTCCGTTTTAGCTCCGCGAGCCTGAACATAAATAAACTCATAAAGTAATTGTGTTCCGCTATATTAAACACATGAAAACACATAATTAAACATTTTAATACAGTGAAAAACCCCTACACATCAGTAGCGGTGCTTGTGAAGTGGTGGAAGGGTGGCCGGGTGGTGCTCAGACAATGGTGGTGGTATGATGGTGGGCTAGCGGTGATCAGGTTGATGGTGACGATGGTGATATGGTGGTGGGGTGGTTTGAGAATTAATTTTGATTAATAAAAGATTAGCAATAATAGTAATAACTAATTAATATTTCAGGGGTATAATTGTCATTTTAAAAAAAAGTAACGTCTAATATTAACGGACATACACTCTAGGGAACAATAGTTTTACCAGTTGATAAACAGTTGGGATCAAACCTGTAATTTTCAAAAGTTAGAACCAATCTTGCAATATGAACATACCATATATACCAATCGTGTAATTAACTCAAAAATGATTTAGTCAGAATCTTTTGAGACTAAAATGTCATCCAAAAGTCAAATGAACATTTCATCCCAAATACCATAAACATTAATCAATTTAACATCTTCATACTAAATACCATAGAAGAAGTCAAAGAACCATCATAGAGATTAACTAAACACAACAAAAGACAATAAATCGATAACATTCTTCTCTTTAGCTTTTGCACCGGCTTTCCCCTTTCTTGTTTACTTAGAACTAGTCCTTTCTTTCCCTTTTGTTGTTAAAGCAGTAGCCTCTTGTTCTTTGCATGATTTTTTATTATGACCTTTTTTCTTGCATACTACAAGTGACTGGTTGTTCTACACTCGACGTTTTTTCTCCTTGGTTCATACTTTGAGTCAACTTATCAGTTGATTTCTTTCCCTTTTTGGGTCTACGAATAGGAAGGTGGGATGAGAGTTGTTGGACATGAAGATTTTGGCCACAACTACTTGCCATTGATGGGGTTTATCTTATTCATGTAAACCCTTTTTCATGTATCTAGCCAATAGCGTGAATCAACGCAAGATTCTAGAATCTCCACTACTTAGACCATTATTTGTCATTTTCCAAATACAAGTTACTTCATGATTACAACTTACAAGGGATTCTAGTTAATTCCTATTTCCTACAAGAACATAGCTTCTGCTGAACATCAACCATATATTGTTCTTCATGATCACTAACTTAAAACTTGTTTGATTCGTTTCAAGACACTTAATATTTTGTAGCTTCAGATTTAATATTATTAAAGACTAGTAGCAGTTGGTGTTAGTGGCCCTTCGCTATTGTTAATTACCTTTTGAACATTTATATTTTTTCTCATTATGTACTTCTTAATACACTCCAAACATGTGATAATCGGTTTGTCATTTTCATCTACAAGTTGTTGGTTCAGACCCCTTGAAACACACACACTATTTGGAACGTTTTCTAGACTTTTTCTATTGCTTCACAAACAAAGGAAATACAAGACTTGTATAGGAAATTTAAAACAATAAAAATAACCCAAGTTAATCTTGCATCCATGATCCCTATTTGCCATATTTCTCACATAACAAACCACTCCAGTTTACTCGATCAAGCCACATTCAAATCCTTTTGATTAATAGCTTCTAATAAAACATAAGTAACATATGACTTAATAAATACCGGCCATGGTAACCCTTCTGTTTAACAAAGATCCATTGACCCGCGTGACCGGTGAACAACTCAATTAACCCAACACAAGTTTCTTGTTAAAAAGCTTACACAAGTTGTTTAACACAACACACATTTGCTTCTACTTGTGGAATAATAAATTAGTTTGCACATTTAAAATTAGTTTGAAATTTAACACAACTAATCAAAATTTGCATAACTAACATGTAAGATGTGATATAGACCGGTTTCTAGGTAGGATAGCAATCAACCAATCATATATGCACCTTGATTCACTTTCTTTAGCTCCTCCATGGCCAATTTAAATAGTGGAGTAGTATTAGGGGTGAGCAATATCAGGTAACCAAGCATGGTTCGGGTGTTCCCGACCCAACCCGAGTACTAAAAAGATTAAAAATTGGTAACCAAGATCGTACATATGGAACATCAATCGGTATTTGGGAATTTGGTAGATCCGGTATCGGGTCATGTAGGATGTACCGAGGACCGAGAGCTACACTTGAAACTTGAATGGCTAATAAATCTACAGAAAATATCAAGAAAAAATTTAAATTAAAAGGCAAAAAGTAAATATTAAGAATATATAATTTGACATATCTTTAGCCATTTTTGCTAATATTGGGTACTTTCAAAAATAACCTTTCCACCATTGTAAAATATCAAATCCCCGATAATCGTCCTCCTCCTTATCATCAAGATGCCTTTGAAGTTTCGTCTTGGTGTTGTAGACTGTAAATCCGCGATCCGATTTGAAGTCACTTAGAAAATCATTGTCTCTGTTATCTCCTTGTGATGATGGTTCAATGTTTTTTTGTGTAACATTTTTTCAACTTCAGGTTTTATTTGTTATTTTGTAGAAATCAAATACTATCTCTAGTTCTTCTATGATAGATTTAAACATCACGTCAACCTTTCTTTTGATGTCATATTCAGTTTCTCCACTTTCTTTCTCAGCAATAAATATTCTATTATAACAAATGCAATGACAAGAACTTTTCAACGAGGATCTAGTATAGTTGTGAAGTATAGAAGCTTGTTAAATTTTTTTTATCTTTCTTCCAATATTCATTTAGCAGAATGTCTAATATATCGAATGGCATTTATGATACGATCAATTGACGATCGCTGATAATTTAATCCATCTTTTACAATTAGATTTATTATGTGTACGATACAACGGATGTGTAAATATCTCCCATCACCCATAACGTTTGGTAATCTGGATTTAAGAATTGATATGGTAGTATCATTAGATGAGGCATTGTCTGTAGTAATTGTTAGGACATGTTCGATATCTCATTTTTTTAAACACTGAAGAACAACCCGAGTAATTTCCTCCCCCTTATGGATGTAGATTGGTCTGAAATTTAGTATTTTTTTTGTGTAAGACCAAGTTGTCATTGATAAAGTGTGCTGTGATGCAAATGGAGTTAATACGTTGGATGGATTTCCACGTGTCTGTGGTTAGACACACCCTGTAGTTACTTTTAAAAAAAAAAACTTAAGCTTCCCTTTTTCCTTTAAATAGATGTAAGCACAATCTCATGCAACTGTAAACCTGCTTGGAAGCTTAAAATTAGGTCAAATGGTTTCTATAAGCCTTTTAAAACCTTAGTGCTCGATGGTTGCAAATGGAAGCTCATCTATTATGGCCATCTCAGCTATGGCCCTTCTACTTAATTCTACACTAAATTTCCATAATTTAACTTCATTACTTCCACCCCCTCCATCATCACTTTTTTTTAAAAAAATAGGTTGCTTTGATCTTTTAACCGAGTAGGATGCTTTGCACATGACTTAATGTGGCGTTTCAATCTTGATGTTTCATCAATATATGGGTTCACAACCAATACATTTGAGCAATGCTTGAATCTTACTTCTTTATTCCCCTTCTCATATATAAGATTTTCAAAATTCCCAAACTTTAGATCAACCTTTCTTAGAACCGCCTATTGTTTTACTTTTCTTTTGTTTCTTTTGCTTCTTTTGATCCGGTTGTCTCTTCTTTTTTTCACCACGAGAGTCATCGCTTTTCTCAACATGAGATTCATCGCTCGATAAGTTTTGAACATCATCCGAATCCATCCGAATCTAATGTATAAGACCAAATAAAGAAACATAATGATTAATAATGATAGAAGTAATGAAGTTCAAAATATAGCCAAACTAATGCAAAAATATTATAATATAATGAAAAGTATGATGAATATTTTTGAAACAAATATATTTTCCTTGAAGACATGATGAACCATAATCTTATTAGGTGCTAGTGTTTAGTATTTGGTTTATAATTTGAGAACTTCCTAGTAAGATTTGAATGAAATAAACATTACTTTGAAATAACAAGCTAATGATATACTATTGATGGTGAAGACATATTTATGATATACTATTGATGGTGAATGGATACTATTATGATATGATATACTATTGATAGTGAGTGAATGCTATTATGACATAACATATTCTTTTTCTTTGTAGACCGATGTAGCATATCAAAAGATATACAACATTGATGGTGAATGCATAAGAATAGTGGATATGAATCATAGTGATTAGGTTTGTTTTGATAATTGAACTGAAAAAACACTTACTTTTGAAGAGTAATAATAGGGAAGGATTAGAGCAACGATTGATGAAGCCAAATAGCACCCAAAGAATCAATGGATTGGAATTATGAATTGATGTTGCTCACCCCTAGATATCGAAGATTGTAGCCAACTTTATGATGAATCTTTACAGCCTATGTATTATTGAAGATGTCGAATGAGTGAAAATCAATAGGCGATCGTATGTTATGATTATTGGGCCGCAACATTTTGATTTTTTTAGGTTTTTAAAGTTTGTTTTTTTAAATTTCGGTCGGCATTATACATTATGGGGTACCTTATCTTTAGTCACGAGACCGAGACCAAAATTCAGAGATTACGTTAACCGAGTACCTATGCTTTAATAAAATACGGGATCAGGTATCGGTTATTAATAGGTATGGGAATCGGTATAATTCGGGTATCTCGACTTCATGCTCACCCCTAAGTTGTATCACTATCATCACTGTCATTGTCCTCGTTTGAAACACTTGCATTTGAATCATGCCATCCAATAACCGAAGCTGGTTTTGGGATTATAGCTTGTATCATGCCATTCAAGATTCACTTTTGACTAAATGAGTTTATTCTTACCCATATACGGTATCATGTTAATAATATTCTTGTCATTTTAAATTGCTCTAAGATCAAAATCAAGGACGGATGCTCTAGGTAAACCAAAAAATACAACGGATGCAATCCTAGACCAACGATGGTCATACATATGCAGCCACTGGACCCACCACCGATACCAAACGCAACACACAGACGATGGTCGGCGGCGCTTGCGGATATGGCGGTTGTGGAGCGGGTGATTGAGGTACAGGCAATGGCCATGGCGGTTCAAGCAGTAGCGGTTTAGATGGGGACGATTCAAGCAGAAGACGGTTAGATAGAGAAATTTTCTCTCCCTAGAAATGCACCGGATGAGACAAAACGAAGGTTTTCTCCCACTTTTCATGTTAATCACCAACCACCGAACCCATGGCTGGAAATACTCCTGTAGAAAGAAAGTGAAGAGACATGAAAATGAGGCTTGAAGACTTGTAGAACACATAAAAGGAACAACACACAAACCGATGCAAAGTAAAATACCAATAATACCCTCAAACATTTTTCATTTGAATTACTTTTTTAATACATAGGGGAACTAGTCTTTTTTCTTACCCATGCTACGCGGCAGAAGTCGAGACACTTTTTCATACACAAAGCTGCATTAATTTCATTGTTATTAGGTTGGCTTGTATCAAAAAAGTAAAAGTCTTGTGGCAATGCTCTTTAATAGTAAGATTTAGTGGTCAGAATCGAAAAATACGTGATAGGAGATTGGTTGTCTTTCTCACACACAAAATAACATTATATTCAAGTAAATAATGTAGAGCATATTATCCAACCTCTTGACCTATAAAACATCAGTTTTGCAATACATTAGTAGCCTAGTTTTAGACAGCATTAACTTTAAAACAAATCTAAAAATACAGCTACATTGCTGCAAAACAATCCTGAAAAATACAACATAATTCATAAACAGTCCGAAAGATGCAGTATTAATGCTATCAAAACAGCCCTAAAATTATAGTATGATTGTTGTCAAAACAATCAATAAAAAGCATTGTAAATGCCATTATAAACAATCCACAAAATGCTGAAAAAAATAACATATATTTATTGTAAAAAAATTATAGAAAATACAATATAAATACTGCAAAAAATATATATAATTAACTGTATGTAGGAATCACCAGGGATCATTCTTGGTTGAGAATCCAAAAAACTGACATTAAAAATATCAAAAATATTTGAGAATTATTGAAAGATACATGTGTACAGTCTCGTTAACATGACAACACAATAAGGAAATATCTCTTCCTTGTGCAAGAATAACCGCGTCGGTTGCGATCAACGAGCACCTTAACAATGTGTCTAACCGATGCCTTAGCATAATAAAGAATTGTCTCTTTCTCATGCAACAATAACCACAATCTCCAAAAACAAACACGAAAAAGATGAAGTTTTAGGTTGTAATATATAAGCGAAAGTAAAAAGTCAATGATAAAATATGAAAATCAAACTCCAAGTAACTATGAGTATAATAGGTGTTGACCTTAAAAAAAGTGGCCATTGTTCAGCAAATAAACCAAGAACAAATCCTTCTAAAATTTAGAATAAAGAGTAATTTTAAATTCTTAAGTGCTTAACACTTGAAAACTCATCTATATTTCATATCTGAAAAGCTTAATCCAGTTAGGTGAACATCAAATTCATAACCTTGTTTCAAAGTTTATATTGTACTTATAACATAAGCACCAATTAATCACTCCACATTATGATCGAGCAATCGTATATCCTAATCAAAATTAGATTTAAGAAAACTGAAACTTAGTAAGTGATAGTTGTAGTGCTTCGAAAATCCATCTATTGTGAAACCATGATAAATGAATATATAGAGAAGAAAACATGGCCATATATACCTATATCAGTGAACGACTTTTTATACTTCCTACCACAATTGTGTCCAGCTAGAAGCATAAAACATTTATTTGATTCACCGTTTCTTAACCGTTATTAAACTAACATTTTAGCTAAATTTAACACAACAAACCTGCATGTAGACTAGTGATACGTTCATGTTTTGTATGTGTTTTAAGCGTTTAAATATATGCTTTTAATATTATTTTTCTATCAAGCGTAGTCACTTTGTTTTATGTTTGAATTGCAGGTTTATTGAGCATAAATAATGTATTTAAGGGTTGCACGAAGGTTGGATGATCTATGGATGAAAAGAGATGAAAAAAATGAAGAAATTGGTGCAAAATGAGCATACGACGTAACTTACGTCCTAAAGGAAGTAAGCTACGTCCTTTCTAAAAAAGAGCAGTTTTTGGGACGTAAGACAGATGCTAACCACGTATTTTAAGGGGAGGACGTAAATTACGTCCCTAAGGACGTAACTTACGTCGTGTACTTAATTTTGGTGTAATTCTCCGGATTTTGACCATATTTAAGGAGGGTTATCAATTTTAAAAACCCTAATTCGCATTGGGAGCAAAAAGGAACGAACTTTGGCCATTCTTGAGGATTCTTCCACTTCTCCAACTCATTCCAATCCATCAATCCATATTCCAATCCGATTTTGTTGCCGAATCCATGAAGATGCAAGGCTAAACTTCTCGTGATCTACCTCGGGTAATCGGTTTCGTGTTATTAGGTTTTTGCTAATGTTCAATTTGTGTTGGGATTAAACTTTAGAACCCGTTAAGTTCTTTATTGAGTTTAACTTGTGTCTTGATTGTTTAAACAATTGTTTTAGTGAATCTTGATTTGAATGTCATATGATTTTGCGCAAGTTGTATGATTGCAAGGTTTTGGTTGTTAATTCAATTGGTATGGTGTATTAAGACTCGTTAAGTCTTGGTTATCTTTATCACTTAATCATTACACGTATAGAATCCCCATTAAGGATTTCCTACTACGTTGAACAAAGCAATTCCCGAAAACCAAACCTTGATCCCGGGGTGGATTACTTTTCTCATAATTATCTTCTTAATTAATTTTAATCAATTGCAATTTGTTTTCATAGTTTAATTGGTAATCATTACAAAATTCATCTTTCACAGCCAAGAGGCAATAGTGAGTAATTCATTAACCTAATCCATTTTCTTACAAATCAAAGTACGACACATCGACCACTAATTCCACGAGGATCGACAACCCTACTTACCCTAACTAGTTAAGGTGAATAGGAACACACATTTTACATTTTATTTGGTTGGTACTTCGACATCAATCAAATTTTGGCGCCGTTGCCGGGGAATCGGTGCGCTTGGTGTTTTGTTAGTTGATTTGTTTAAATTTTAGTTTACTTATCTTTAATTTATTTGTTTTTATTTTCGTGTTACGCTTGGTGTTTTTCAGTGTGCAGGTGACAGGTTGCATGCATACTCGATATTCGGGTAGGAAATCACCGTTAGTATTCGATCCAGAGATAGAGAAATCAGCACGGTATAATCGTGTTCTTCATCGATCAGGGTTACCGACCACATCAATTTCACAAGCTATTGATCAAGCAGCTGATAGTTCGTCTGATTCGACTCATATGGATAATCCAAATAACCAACCACCTCAAAATCCTAACCTTCCTCCTAATAACCAAGATCAAAACCCTAATCCACCTCCACCACCAAATAACAACCGCCACAACAACCGGAACCAACCAGCACCCAACAATAACATGAATCACAATAACCTCAACCAAGGAGATGAGTTTGATCGTGTGAGCATGCATAGTGTTCACACGGGTGATGAAGATTATGAGGATGAGTGGAACAACAATGAAGAGCCTTATAATGACGCCAATTATGATGCTTGGGAAGGAAATTTCGGTAGAGGTGACGGATATAATGGAAAAAACAATTGGGGGAATGATTATCATGGGTGGAATGCACCACCTGTCAATCAACCATGGAGGCATAATAATAATATCAACCAACCAAGAAGACCTCAAAGAGCTCAAGCACAAGGTGTGGATAGCCATTTCAAACCGGCTATTTCTGAAAACCCAAACCCTATTGCACCTCCAAATCGTAGAGGAAGAGCTTTTGATGTACGCCCTCATTATCTCACTATTCTTCCTGCATTTAGAGGCACTGCAATAGAAGAACCATATGTGCATCTTGCTGAATTTGATGTCATATGTAGCACTATTGGTGGAAACCATTTCACACAAGATGAAGTGAGGCTGCGATTATTTCAATTCACTTTGAAAGATAGAGCTAAACAATGGTTTCTCACCTTACCTGATAATAGTATTCACACATGGCAAGAAATGCAACAAACATTTTTGGATGAATACTATTAGATGGGTAAAACTAGTGATGCAAGAGATGCTATCCGATCCTTCCAACAACAAGCAGGGGAGCAGTTTCATGAAGCATTCACAAGGTTTAAGGAACTTATCCGTATGTGTCCACATCACGGAATTGCACGTTGGGAATTGATAAAGGCTTTCTCGGATGGATTGACAAACGAGGAAAGGAAGTATTTGTATTCCACAAGCAATGGCACATTCCTTTCTAATCATGAAGATGCAGACTGGGAATTTTTAGAAAGGATGTGTAGAAACTCCAAGGCACAAGCCTCTGCCAGTAGACGATCTAAACCTAATTCAGCAAAATCAACCACGGTCGATTATGAGACTAAAGAGCGAATTGCAGCACTAGAGAAACAATTGGCAAGGTTAGGGCAGACGGGTGCAAAGGAGGTTGCAAATGTGGGGTATGATGTATGTGAAGAGTGTGGTGAGTTAGGTCATAACATTGATGCATGTCAAATGGTAATGGAAAGAAGAGAGGAGGTTAATCAAGTTTATGGAGATAGAAAAAAATTCGTTATGAATTCCAATACTTATCATCCGGGGTTGAGAAATCATCCTAATTTCAAGTATGGGAATGCTTCAAATCAGATAAACCCTAATTTTCAAGGTAATAATCAAGGTGGTCAAGCATATCAAAACAGATCACAAGGGAATTATAATGAACATGGTTATCAAAGAGCCCAATATTCTCAAGCAAACAATCAAGCAAACTACAATCATGGGGGTCAACAAGGTAGTTCATCACGAAACTATCAAGGCAATTTGCAATCTTGAATAGTTGGTGGTGAAGAGTCTACAAATGCAAAGTTGGATATTTTGATGAATATGATGAAAGAGAATATGCAACAGATTAAGCGAGAAAATGAAATAAGAGATAAAGCTATTGAAGCATTAAACAAACAAGTGGGTCAATTGGCAGAGGACGTGGCTCAAATCAAAAGAAATCCCGGGAAATTGCCAAGTGACACTACAATCAATCCACAACATCAAGGGCCAACCTACAAAGGACATGAGAAATGTTCATATTAATTCGGTTAGTATCCTTCCTAACTCTAAAATTTTTAATGATAACTTTACTTCTGTTTCACAAGTTGTAGGTAAGGAAGATGAAGGTGATGTAGTGGAAGAGAGTGACCCTGGAGCACCTATTATTTCAATCAAAGTGGGAAAACTGAAGATAAAAAGAGCACTCTTGGATTATGTAGCAGGTGCTAGTATTTTACCAGGTACGTTATATGATCAGTATGACTTTGGTCCTTTAGAGGAAGTAGACACCACTGTGGTGTTAGCTGACTTGACTCAGAAACGTCCTCGGGGGATGGTAAAAAATGTCATAATCAAGTTGGGAGAATTTTACTACCCCGTGGACTTTATGGTGCTTGATTATGCACCATTAAGGACAAATGAGCAACCAAAGGTCATATTGGGTCGACCATTTTTAGCAACTGCTAATGCTCAAATCAACTGTCGGGACGGAACAATTGACATGACCTACGAAACCCGTAAGTTAAGATTTGATGTATTTTCCAAGTCAATCAATTATTTTGTTAATGATAATGTTTTTGTAGCAGATATGACTAACGTGTGTGTTCCTACTTGCAATTCACATGTAAGTGGGGACATCAATTTTGAGAATGGTTTTGAGTATGACAGGGTTAAGCAAGTGGACTTGAAGGAGTTGATGAATTTAAAAGAAAAGAAAGAGCCAATTATGAAGATAGAAACAAAAGAAGAGAAGCCGAAAGTGAAGAAAAAATTTGGCGATCCACTTGATCTTATAAATAAAAGAATTGAGCCATTAATGTTTAGGCCACAATACGATCTAGTTGAAGACCCACCAGATCATTTGAAGAATATCAGAGTCAAGCATCCCACTCGACCACCATGAGTGATTGCAGGTACAGTCTGGCTGAAGACCTAAAACTTAGCGCTAATCGGGAGGCAACCCGAAATTGATTTGTTTCTTTTAGTTTTTGGGTTTTTTTTTTTTTTGTTTAATTTGTTTTTCAGCTTTAAACACCGGATGCAAATATTCAAGTGTGGGGAAGCTCATGGATCTTTAGGAGCATAAAGGAATGTGGGCTTGGGCGACTTTACTTGTCTATGTTGACCCATAACTACCATATATTGATGATGAGGCATTTTTTATCATCTATGATCAGGTCCATGTAGTTTTTTCCATATCTTGAAGCTTTGCTAGTTTGGTGTCATTTAGTATAATCACGGTAGCCATAATGCGTGTTTGGAAAGTTAGCCTTGTAACTTCACTTGGGTAAAAATTAGGATGTTTGATAGTACCTTTGTTTCACACAATAATTTTAAAATTTACATTGAGGATAATGCAAGATTTAAGTGTGGGGATGAGGGGAAGTTTGAAAATTGAGAAAAAAAAATTTTGATTGAACAAAATCTTTCAAATTGCCCCTAACGCGACTTATTTATGCATGAAAGCTTAATTTTTTTTTTCATTTTAAATCGTGAAAGTATGTTTAACCTATGCACAAGCAGTGGGCCTTAGTCATGGTTAGCTCACTTGAAAAGTGATTCATGATAATTGATAGAGATGTCTAACCGAGGGTAACAAGCTAGATAATGGACTTTTATGCATTTTTTCATATCATTAACCCATTTACCCATTTTCTGTGAGAATTGAGCCCATACATGAGCTTAGAACATCAATAGGTTGATTGCTCATTCTGCCTTTCATGTGTGTTTACCAGAACAATTGCATTATTCTAGAACTTGCATAATTGATGCGTTTCGAGATCATGAACCAAACTATTGCACATAAATGATTAAGGCATTAGGATGAACTTTTGTACTAGCCTTTTTCAATTGTATTATCCTACCCTAAAATGTTCCCCTAGCCGCCACTTTGATCCCCAACCTTTTTATTTGCTTAAACCCGAATCAACCCATTAGCCTTTCAAACCTTTTTACTTTTTAAACCTGTGTGGTGAAATCTGATAAGTATTGCTTGAAGTTTTGATATAGTATTGTTAGAAGCAGTGAAGTGTTTAGATATAATCATTATAAAAAAAGAAAAAAAGAAAAAATATTGAGGAAATAATGGATCCAAATGACCACAATATCAATGCATTGTTTAAGTGGTAATAAAGTGTGAATTGGGTCAAGTTTACCCAAGTTCACCGTGTAGTACTGCTTCAATGTTTAGAAGGTCTCAACATTCTTATTTTGATTTCATCACCTTTAGCCACTTCAAATCCTTTATCCGTGCCCAAACCTTAAGCCTAACATTACAACCTTTCAAGACCTTTTGATGTGTGCATTGTTTGTGTTAATTGGTGGAGTTGCGATCATTATGTAAGCTTATGGTAATTATGAGTTGTTCTTGGTTGAGAGTACTACACTGATATACTAGCACATCTTTTGCTAGACCAGATACTAAACCGAGAGGAGTGAAACTTATGAGAGGTATGACTACATCCATAGGGAAGATTAGAAAGCTTGTTAGGCTTGGTTAGATAGATCATTCTTTCAAAGAGTAATATCTTTGATTACAAGGCTTGATATATGAAATTGTGAGTTGGGCATGACTTGGGACCTTAGCTAACAGAAGGTGAATACATGGCTGGATCGTATTTGTCTAATGATAGTTGTAGTGTTATGAGCAAGTTTGCTTGGGGGCAAGCAAATGATAAGTGTGGGGATGTGATACGTTCATGTTTTGTATGTGTTTTAAGCGTTTAAATATATGCTTTTAACGTTATTTTTCTATCAAGCGTAGTTACTTTGTTTTATGTTTGAATTGCAGGTTTATTGAGCATAAATAATGTATTTAAGGGTTGCACGAAGGTTGGATGATCTATGGATGAAAAGAGATGAAAAAAATGAAGAAATTGGTGCAAAATGAGCATACGACGTAACTTACGTCCTAAAGGAAGTAAGCTACGTCCTTTCTAAAAAAGAGCAGTTTTTAGGACGTAAGACAGATGCTAACCACGTATTTTAAGGGGAGGACGTAAATTACGTCCCTAAGGACGTAACTTACGTCGTGTACTTAATTTTGGTGTAATTCTTCGGATTTTGACCATATTTAAGGAGGGTTATCAATTTTAAAAACCCTAATTCGCATTGGGAGCAAAAAGGAACGAACTTTGGCCATTCTTGAGGATTCTTCCACTTCTCCAACTCATTCCAATCCATCAATCCATGTTCCAATCCGATTTTGTTGCCGATTTCATGAAGATGCAGGGCTAAACTTCTCGTGATCTACCTCGGGTAATCGGTTTCGTGTTATTAGGTTTTTGCTAATGTTCAATTTGTGTTGGGATTAAACTTTAGAACCCGTTAAGTTCTTTATTGAGTTTAACTTGTGTCTTGATTGTTTAAACAATTGTTTTAGTGAATCTTGATTTGAATGTCATATGATTTTGCGCAAGTTGTATGATTGCAAGGTTTTGGTTGTTAATTCAATTGGTATGGTGTATTAAGACTCGTTAAGTCTTGGTTATCTTTATCACTTAATCATTACACGTATAGAATCCCCATTAAGGATTTCCTACTACGTTGAACAAAGCAATTCCCAAAAACCAAACCTTGATCCCGGGGTGGATTACTTTTCTCATAATTATCTTCTTAATTAATTTTAATCAATTGCAATTTGTTTTCATAGTTTAATTGGTAATCATTACAAAATTCATCTTTAACAGCCAAGAGGCAATAGTGAGTAATTCATTAACCTAATCCATTTTCTTACAAATCAAAGTACGACACATCGACCACTAATTCCACGAGGATCGACAACCCTACTTACCCTAACTAGTTAAGGTAAATAGGAACACACATTTTACATTTTATTTGGTTGGTACTTCGACATCAATCAACAGGAAGCTGTTGCAAGAGGTTTAACACATTAGATTCATAATCATTATTAACAAAAACACTCCATATAAGAATAGAAAGTTCAAAGAACATAGTATAATAACCTTACTGATCTGGGATCAATATAAGCATATTAGAATTACAGTGTCAAAATCATATCAATATGTTAAGAAAAAAATCATCACTTAAACCTCTCTAATGGAAAAGCAAAACGGCTCGGCTAAGTTTATTAGACTGCAACTAGCTGTAAATGAGGTTGCAAGTGGAACACCCAACTTACCATCCTTTGAATCTACCTCGCATAGACGCAAATCATAACTACAGTTATCATAGCATCTTGAACATTAAACTAACCTAATAGATTACCACACATTTATCAAAGAAACTACGAAAGCACCATCACAATACACATTGTAAAATATGTGTGCAAGGCCAAAACTAAAACAAACTTCACAACTTTAACCATCATAGACAACATCTCAGGAACACCAAATCACATTCATAATCGTTTATGAATCATATAAAGAATATATGAAGAAGATTATAAGAAATAACTTTTAAACTCAAATAATAAACTTTACAACCAAACAATAAGCTAATACTGGTATATGGTTAAACAACATACTCAAACCTCAATGTTAAAGTGCCGAGTATTACATAGTTATAAAGCTTAGAGGTTGTAAAGGGGTAAGATCACCATGGTTGCAATGGAGGTTGTAAGTGAACCCCTACCATCATCCGAAATCGTACGTTCTATTTTGAATAACTCTATAATTATAATTATAATTATATTGATAATTACAATATATATTAAACTAATATGTCGTTTGCTACAGTGTTTTTAACTTTTTTTTATTTTTTATTTTTAGGTTAGATGACTTTGAAGAATCTACACAAGGAATTGGTTTGGCTTATTGGCTACTTGCTAATTCTCACCTAGTTTACCTCAGTTCAATTTTACCCCAAGAATTTTTAATTCTTTTTTGCTTCTACTAACCCATATGTCACTCACATGCACACACTTCACATATTCTTTTCCTTTTTAACTATTTCAATATACTTACTATTTATAACTAATTTTAGATGTTTTTATTTTTTTTATAACTTTTGAAATATTAGTGGTTTTGTATGCTTTAAATATGTCGTTGTGACTTCCTCATTTTTATGTAAGTTCTATTGTAAATTTAATTTAACACAGAGTTTGTTTAAAAACCAAAAAAGTCTTTGTTTTGACCTGAATTTTGCTTAAAAGATGTCGCGCCAAATGTGATATATTTTTACTTCTTATTCTATAAACACGTTTTCATATTATTAGCGTTCATTTTCAAAATGACATAGTGTTTTTTGGATATTTTGTTGCGAGATGCTTATTTCTATTTACGTATCAATATCTAGAACTGAAACGCCGCATACACTTCGCTTTCCATACTTAACCATATCGATATTATTGTCGCAACGCTTGGGAGCAGTTTGTACAACTCAACAGGCACAAGGTATAACCTTTTAACGCCAAACCCGAACCGCCACGTCATAGGGTTTATGGGAAAACCCCTTCGCTACACGTTGGGTTCAATTCTAGTTTATTTATAATTATAATTAGGAGCAAGTTGTATGTTTTACCTAAGTTGTATAAAATCATGGAGTTAAACATATTAACTCTCTTTTTCTATTATATTAGTATACTAGTTTTAGTAAACCCGTGTAATACACGGATTGAAAATATGAAAACAACATAATTCATAAATGTATAAATATTCCGTATGATTAAGCTACGTATTAATATAACAATGAAAAATAAAAAGTTACATTTATAAATTATAAATATTTGAATAATATAATATACAATTGACCCATGTCAAATTAAAAATCAGTTGTCTTAAAATCACACTAACTTAAAATTTTTAAATAAATCAATAAATATTTTTTTTAGTTTTTTTTTTTAAATTGAATCTTATTTGGCTTTAAAAATATGTATAGTTCAAAACAATATGATTACACAATGAAGTTGATAATATAAAAAATTAAATTCTAAACACAATGAATTTTTACTTTTTATTGAGCTTCTTAAAATAAAAACTTGGTTAAAATAATATATTAATTTAGGCGGAAAAATTTTTGTGAGGAGTAACATGAGAATGACATGTGGCATCCTAGTTACTCTTTTATTATATACTATAGATTCCTTTTCGTGAGGCATGATCATGGTGCTAAATAAGCCTATCACGTCCGGCACATCACCCTCGTGGTTGTGATAGTTCTGTGATAGAGGGGTGTGAACAGTGATAGAACCCAAAAAAATTTTTCATTGGGGGCGAAAGTGGGGCGATTGTGTAATTCTAACGGGGGCGGCTGGGATTTTCAAGTGTATATAACACTGAAAAAAAATTAGGGTGGGCGGTTACCCCCCCCCCCCCCCCCCTCTTGGCTTTAGGTTCGCCCATGTGTGAAGAGCGTCTTGTGAAGGTGCTCACGACAAAAGAACTATTTAACTTGCCTGGGATACCAAACTAAAAAAATTAATTAAATAAATTTAAATCTATATATACATAACTCGCATACATCTTCTGCTGCTCTGAACCTTAATATTGTACTATACACTTAGAATAAATAATATAGTTTTCATCTTCTTCGTTAACATCGTCTTATTCCTCCAAGGGCAATAAGATGTTCTTTTGTGCAGTTCAAACGATACTCCAGATTATAATTCATATGGAGGCCGAAAGATCATGTCCATGTCAAAAAAGAATCCAATTTATCCCGGATCATGAAGCTTCCAACAAGTGTCTTGTAAAAGATTATTCTTGTGAGAAGCCAACGTAAGAAAAGATATTTAATTGTTGGTTTCATATTAATCAATCAATATATCTACAATGTCACCAAATTTGTTTACAAGTACGCATCCCAATGATGATAGACGAGGTTTAGACTAATCACCTATTTTCAACAACATTATAGACAGAGTGGCACCCGACCTACATTTATGTAAATGAGACGGAGTACGAGCATGAGTAATATCTTATTGATGAGATTTATTCTTAGTATTCGACCTTTGTGAATCATTTACATGTCTACATTCAAATGATGCTAGACGATGGTATTTTTAAAAAAGCTCACAAGTCGACAAAAAAGATATCGAACGGGTGTTTGGTGTCTTCTTGAAAAAGAAATGACGCATCATTATGAATCCATATTTGACATAAAAACAAAATTTAAAATGCAAAGTTACTAGTTTAATTTTACATAATATGATTTGATAGGATAAAAGGGTTGGCGAGTTTTCAAAACTATGAAAAATAAAACAAAACAAAACACCACTTTTGTAGACTTTAAAGAAGAACAAACAAACAAATTGTATGAAAATACTCAATAAAGAAGCACATGATAGCCCCAACTCCTAAGACCAATTTGGTCGATCATTTGTCAAGAAATCATCAGGTATGGACGTTTATCTTTATTTTTATCTTTTGCTTTGTAGTGGGATAAATTTTAACTATGTTATTATTTTATAAAAATTTAAATACATTAATATGGGTGGAGATAATTTTAAAAGGGGGAAAATAAGAAGGAAAAGAAGTATTATTAACCATTAAATCTTAGAAGGCTAAGAAAATTAAGTAGCATAATGAGAAATAATTAAAACTTTATATATTAGACCAATGATATTTTAATCTTAGCCATATTTTCAAGTTTCATCTTTTTGTTTAAACGCTCTTAACTTTTACATTTGATACTATTTTTTTAAGAAAAGTTACACCATAAAAACAAGCTTGACATATAAATTAATAAATTTTTACGTTATTTCAGCTAATTGTGAAATATTCTTCAGTTCATTATGTAATATCAGGTTATTGCATTAATATTAGTTAGAACATTGTGTTAATGCTAATCATTGTGTTTCCTATTGTGTGTGTGTGTTTTTTTTTTTTTTTTTTTTTTTTTTTTTTTTGAAATAGCAAATTTTAAATAACACAATGCCAAAAATATATTTTTTTGCACTTTCCACTTCATTATGTAATCTTAATTAGGTTATCGTAATCCTGGTCAAATTGCTCATTAAGTCTAATGTTGATCATCGAGTCTAGTACTAGTTATTGTGTTATCCATTGTATCTAATGTTAATCATTGTGTCTAATGTTAATATTGATTATTGTGTTATGCGTTGTGTCTTTCTATAATAACACTTTTCAAATAACATAATACTGAAAGATATAAACTTTTTACGTTTTCAGTTCATTGTGTAATGCTCATCAGGTAATTGTGTAATTGTCGTCAATTCAAACAATTATACGATGAACTGAGGGAATTACACAATGACTTGTAGGAATCACACAATGAGCTAAAAAATATAAATTTTTTTGCTTCTTATATCAACACTATACGTGTTTTAAATATAAAAAATATTCCTTTTTTATGATATAGTTAAAAAAAATTTCTTATGTAAAAGTTACGAGGGTTAAAAAATGTGGAACTTCAGAAGGGAGAATATGGCTAATTTTGTTATTAACCTAATCTTGATTAAAAAGATGTGTGCCATAATTTTTCTTATACTTTCTGGTTTTCAAAAGCTTTGTATTTAAACATTTTCCTATAAATATTATTGTTCTTTTATATTCTATTTTGTTATAATATCGAATTTCAAAATTTTGTCTAAATATAAATAAGTATAATATATAAACTAAATATTTGAAACCATATCATTTTCACTAACTCACTATGTACATTTATTACGATAACATTACTTCTCACATGAACTCTCCGTGATAACATTTTCTATCCCAATCATTCACCCAATTGTCTTAGTATTTTCATATTTTATATTTAAATTTATACGTTAACGTTATAATTTTTTTGAAAGGTTGCAAATTAAAGGTGTTCCATGCATTGTGTGTGTTTTTATCCTAAAGTATGTATGTAGTACAGTGAGTTTTAATTTATTATATGTGCATGACCTACGTGAATCATATATGAATATATAGTTCCATCTTCGTTTACTAATCGGTTAAGATTGTATGATATAATTCTATCGAAACTATAGTGTCTCAAGAATATTTCTTATGGTCTTTTCAAGACTTACAAGTCATCTTTAGTGGCTATTGAATAAGTAATTTGATGATAAAAATATTAGTTTATTTTATTAAAGTTACTCGTACTGTTTTTCTAATAACAAGTTCAAGTTTTAATTTTGTTTAATGGTAGTGTAATTTTTTTAAACACTAAAACTTTTGCTAAAATTAAACTGACTCAAATAAATCAAAAATAAAATTCAATTACTATTTAGTAGTTATTTTTCTTTAGGTTTAACTAAATACGAGTTATTCTTAACGGTAAAATATTCATCAAATAAAAATGAACTTTATAATTGTTTCACACAAATCAATTTGAAAATAAAAATAACTAATAATCAAGTTTCGTACCTTTTTCTTCTAAATCATTTAATTTTAAAATTTTAAACATTTATAAAAGAATTGTTGAGGCCTCTCCATGAAGGATCAATCATAGACGAACAAATCGCAATGAGTATGCACAAAAATGTGCAGGGACTCGGTGGAACATAAGGTCAAACACAAGAACAATAATCACACACAATACACTGAAATTCCATGCTACGAATGACAAATCTATTGGGTATTTATACCCATACAATAATAGTTACAATAAACAAAACTAACATAACTAACCTAAAGCTCGTTAATCTATTTGATTTAGGATTGTATTGATTATGATCTTTCAACATTCACTCTCGTAATCAAGATAATCCTTAAACCTCATTCTTGTTCATCCAAACTTGCAATCCATCTTCTCCTTTCTTCTTCTACAATTAACTTGAAAATTTTGAAAATCTTAATTTTTGATGTATAATGAAACATCATTTCTATTCCTTAGATCCTCTTGATCTTCGGTTACTTCCCTTTACTATCACAATTTTTTATTCGTGTTCTTGGGTGAATCTTCAGCCATAGAATGTGTCTTTTGTTTTCTTGAAAACAAACTTAGTTTTTTAATCTTCAAGGGTCTTAATCAAACCTGTCTCGCTGTTGCCAATCAAATCTTTCTTGCTATTGAAAGGCAATCTAGCATTCTACCAGTGACAATCAATTCTACTTCTCTGCTGTTGACATCATCTCTACTGTTGATCCCGATCAATCCCGTTTACTACTAATGATCTTTAAACCCTTGATCAATTACTAAACCTTTGTTTTCCTCTTTGTATCGATCTTCTTTGATTGCAACAAATATATTTTATCATATTCATTACTTGAAAAAATATTTTTGTAATTACACGTATATTAGCCCATGACAAGACGAATAGTAGTAATTTGGGTATCGTTTCTCAGGCCTAGGGTACAACATGATGTTGAAAGCTCTCTTTTTCCCTTATGTAAATAGCCGATGTTCCTCTCCTTTATTACTGTCTTGCTTGGGGTTTTTTAGAGAGAGAGAGAGAGAGCTGGCTAGTGGTTGTCCGGTGTCGCCGCCGGTGGTGGCGCGTCTGCCCCTCTCTGTTGTTGTTTGACCACCGATGCATGTCATTTGCTTTCCATTACTGTTCATCGCTCGGTGCATCGTCGATGGTCTTTCCTATTGCCGATGTTGCTCTTCGGCGATGTCGCCACTAACTGTGGATCGCACCTAGCTTCATGGTGTCGGTGGCGACGATGATTATGGTTGTTGGGTTTGATTTTGTTGTTGTCTTGATGGTGGCACTGGTGGTGGGCCTGGTCGCTGCTCCGTAGTCGCTTTTGGTTTGGGTGGAGCTGGTGGCGGTCCTTTACCCCCTAATGGTGGATGTCGGTAGTGGTGCAACTGTCAATCTTGCCTTATCACTATTGTCTCTTCTCGATACCCTGTTAGGGTTTTCAAATCTTCACCCAACGGCGACGGCGATGGGGTTGCTATTTTCGTTCCTTGCTATTTCTTCACACATGGTGTACGATTGTGGTCTTGCAGGCGGCGGCGGCGGTTGTCACGGTCACGGCTCCGATATATGTCCTTTGGGGTTTTTGGATCTGGCTCTCATTTAAGGAGGCGGACATTGCTATCCACCTGGTCGACGCTCGTTGTTGGTTAGTTTGTCACGACGATGGTGGTGTTATGGTGGTGTTTATGTTCCTTGTTGCACTGTGATATTAATAACGACGGTTTCTACCTCAACTGAGATTTTGTTATACTATTAGGCTTGCATGTTGTATGGTGTTCATTCAACTGTAGTACGAAGGTCATTTAGCTTTATTTCTATGGTTTGATGATGATGAATCATTATTCATCAGAGATGGTAAATGGGCTATGATTGAGACGTTAAACCGGCATTGGTTTCTGTGGCTTGGCAACCTTTTTTTTTGTATGCAGCGCAACTAACCGTTTCGGTTTTGAGCCTAATTAATACTGAACTTTGTAGTTATTTTGTTCTTATAGGTATTATGTTTTGAATGTCTTTAAATGACTTAAAACACCCATTTAGTTTTGGGCATTCTATGGCTATAATGGTATATCTGAGCCTTGGTTAACACCGTCACCCACATGCGCAACGCGCGTTGACGGGCTTAACTAGTTCCTTTAGTAAACAAAAAATTTCTTTGAAAATATTCTGTCTTATCTTCTTTCTTGAAATACCACCTTGTAATTTCTTTTTCTGTTGACTTCCCAAAGAGTCAAAACTGACAAAAAAATTTAGGGGCAATTGCATATATCTACTTATAAACCTTGTTAATTTTATATTTACCTAATTTAAAACTAAAATTACATATATCCTCTTTTTTAAACTATTTTATTGCATATTTACCCAACTTAAAACTAAAATTATTTATAAACACCCCTTTAAAGAAAAAAATATCAAATTTAGCCATTTTGACTTTTTATTAATATAGATAATAGAATGACTATTTTATTCATGGTTGTTTGTAATTGTTATTTGTCATGAATTTTTGGGTTCTTTAATGAATTAAAAGTTCGATATTTGTATTGCATTTGATTATTGTTACTCCAAAAGCTTGATTAAGAAGAATAGACTCAACATAGATTAATAAAATTATTAAAAATACACATGGAAAAGAAAAAAAAAAGTTTAAGAAACTAAAAACACTCATTAGCGGAACATGATTAAAAAATATATATATATAAAAATAAAAAAAAACTACTAAAAATGGATGTACATTATACTTTTAAAAAAATTATAGTTTTGGTAGAGACAAAGGTAACATTATCAATTTATAATTTATTTTAATAAAATAAATCAATGGGTAAATTTGTAAATTTTTTCATTAAGGGGATGTATGCAATTTTTGTTGTGAATTGGATAATATGCAATTAAGAAGATTAAAGGAGGGGTTATATGTAATTTTGGTTTTGAATTGGGTAAATATGCAATTAACAAGGTTTGTAGGGGATATATGCAATTGCCCCAAAAATTTACGTGAACTGTCTCGTACTCGGTCGAAAAATTCCAATTTGATTATGTGTAGGACTTTTTTGATTCCAATTCTTCTACTAGAAGTCGTTTAGAATTCGTGTTTGATTATTGATATTTGATTCAAACAAAACTTGATTTCCTTGTCTCCTTTTGACATTGTTTTGAAAACCGTACCGGACCGGCCGGTCCGACCGGTTGGACCGGGAACCGGACTCCAATCCGGTCCGAATCGGTGCTAAAAACCGTTTTGACGTTGAACCAGTGGTCGGATCGGTTTTTATTATATATATATATTTTTTATTTTTCAGTAATTTTTACATATATATATAAAAATAATTATAATTTTATCCGGTTCTTATATCCGGTCCTACTGGTTGAACCGATCGGACCAACGAACAGGTAAAGCGTCCGGTTCACTGTCCGATCCGGTTCTGAAAACTTTGCCTTTTGATGTATCTATTGAAATCGTGACACGGGAGAAAGAACTCGATCTTCTGATCCAATTTTGCGTCTGAACTTGATGTGTGAAAACAGGGACTAATTTAATAGATGTGTTCTTCACGGGAATACTTTGGAACGATGGAGGCTGCACTTTATGATCCTCTTCAACCAACCAACGATCTTTAACACCCCTCTAATACCATGTTGAGGCCCCTCATCGAGAATCAATCATGGATAAACAAATCGCAATGAGTATGCACAAAGATGTGCAAGACTCAATGGAACATAGGGTCAAACACAAGAACAATAATCGCACACAATACACTGAAATTCCACACTACAAATGACAAATCTGTTAGGTATTTATACCAATATAATGACGGTTCCAAAATAACAAAACTAACATAACTAACCCTAAAGATCATGCAAATAACAACGTTTGACTTTCCTAATTTTGACTTTTATACTAATTAACATTAATCTATTTGATTTAAACTATTATATTTAGGTTTGTATTGATTATGATTTTCCAACAAGAATTTCACAACGATTGCTATTTTTTTGTGGTTATTCCTTTGCCATCATTGTGTTTTAGTCTATGACAACAATGTTAGTATGGTACAACACCATAACCTGTTCTGTTAACCTTAATGAACATAAACAAAGAAATCGGAAGTTCTACAACAATAAGAAAACAATGGTATGCTCAACTCGACGCGCAGAGGTAATCCACCATTTATCAAGGTGTGTTCACAAAACATATGATTCTGCATGCTCTTATACCCGGCATGACATTGAACACCAAAAATTTTACATTTATGTGGCATATATATCATGTACGCGTTGATCACTCGAGTATACACAAAACCATATTATTCATGGTGCCTAATTTCTAAAATATTTCTTCTTATTACTCTTTGGATAAAAACTTAGTTTCTATATCTGAGAACAAAAGCCTAACAAGTAGGTAACTGTACCTTCCCCGCATTCATGATCTTCAATACCTTCACAATTACTAGTCGTGGTTTCTTCAGTATGCCGTCGCATCTTCCTACTTGGGTTTAACAGAGCAAACGGCTTCCACTAATAACCTCTTCAAGACGTTTGGACATGGATCCATTGCAAAATAACTGTTTGAAGCAACCACTTCACAACTCTCCTGGCCGACACATGTCTGATGAAAAGACATTGGTGTTAGAGAATATAATGTAGAGTTGGCAAAATGGGTGTCATGTGCGCTGGGTAACAGGTTAAAATATGCTAAGTTGGTTACGTACCCACAAAGTCTTATTTGTTCATTTCTTTATTCCTTAATAAATAACTAATATTTAATTGTGTTTACAAAAGGAAAACAATTATTGGATATTTTATATGTTAAAAATATAGTTAGATGACTTTCAACCAGTAGAATCCAATTAACAATTCCCATTTTAAAAAAACATCGTCGTTTGGAATAAACTTATTGAAATTAATCTGATGAAAATGAGTCAAAATTTCCATCTATGATATAACTTATTGACATTGTTGTATTCCGGGCCAAAAGCATATAAAGATCAATGTAGAGACCAAATGTACCTTCTCTATGAGCTCATGAGAGTTTGGTGCATGACAAGTGCCCTGTTGAAAACTTCCACAACCTCCAAAAGGAGTCCCAAAGCTTGCAAACTTAATTGCCGATATGGACTGACCTACCCCACAACTTAGGCGCACCTTTGTGTCGCGAAGCATATTCGTTTGGCCCGAGCTCTCGGTTTGCCAGTTGTCAATGACTGGGTGGTGCTCGAAAGTAGAAGCGCAAACGTGGGCTTGTGTTCGTTTCACTAGAGATATCCTATGTATGTTCCCACCAATTTCTTCAAATAGTACCAATAGGTTTCCTGTTGGCTTTAACCATGATCGTGGAACATGATACCTGATAAAGAACAAACATTTTCTTTACAATATGTAAAAATAAGTACGCACGGATTGCATATTTGTTGTAGTGTTTTATTTAACTATAAAATCAGGATTTGCATGTTTTTTTACCATCGTTGAGTTGGTAGACCACAACCCGCTTGGCATTTCCCGGGTCTAAAACCTCCAGGATACTTGCAATGACCACACGTCCCATTTGCGTGCACGGTCCAATATCTTCCTATGCTTTGACCGTTGACCCACACTTGACCCCTGCCCATAGTCTTCATATCAAGAGCTAGTGGCTCATTACCTTCGGGTGCATCAAAATAGGCCTTGTACCATTTCAATGGCTGCTGACCACGCTTGACTAGTGAAACTTGATTCCACTCAACAGATGAAAAGCCATTTGGCGAAATTAAATTCTTCGTCTCCCCGTTCAATCCCACCTATTTTTAAAAATAAGCATAAATCATAGGTGGATATAGGATTCTCAAGAGTTGGCGCTTTGGTTATTACGTCATGAGTTAACATGTCAAAGTAGGTCAAATCAGGTTGGACACGTCAAGGCGGACCAGGGCTGAATCTAGCTATATGACAAGTAGCACCAACACTATATTCAAATAAGTAACACTATGCGGGCTAATTTTTACCCCACGCGAGAAAATTTGACATGTTGCACGTGCCCATTGGCATAAGACAAGTCCGCCCCTAGGACCCGTCAACTCCTTTTCTTTTGTCTATTTATTCTATATTAATACATTGATTATAAGTTCAAAAGCTATAACATTAACATCATAATAATTTTGTTTTTCTTGATAAAGCAAGTCCCCTTCCCTAATGTAACCAATACCATAAGCAGCATGTAAAGTTTCATAGTCAACCTTTGACTTACCTTGTAAGTCCATGTCGCCCTTGATAAGTCAACTCTCCCGTGGTCAAGTCCATCAAGCGAAACTGGTCCTAGGATTCCGGTATCCCGTGACTCAAAATGTGTTCCAACATTCTTGGATAAAGGAGAGTAATTTGAATCAATAAGCAAGAAAGTGTCAAAGGGAAAGCACATTTTGACAATTTAGTTCAAATGGGATAGGTTGCAACTTCAAAGATAACATAATCTTTTGAGATATATCCAAGAAATTTCTTTGATAATTTGGTGAATGTTATGGACACATAAATATAAAATTTGTCACACTAAATTATTTACAACATATACAAATATTGAATCGATGTGGCTATATAAATTTGACCAATATAACAACTTACTGGGAGTCCTGCAGCCATACTAAGCAGCAAAATTCTGTTTGGTCCACTTCGGAGCTTGATTGGTACACTAAGTGTTAATCGGGTTTCCTCTCGCGAACCATAGGCGGACCCTGAAATTTTATAGAATTCAAAGTTTAATTTGAACCATAATACAGGTTGTGACAACTCAAATGATGTGTTCTTTAAAAGTTCAAACTACCTATACGTCTTCCATTGACAAAAGCATGAACCCCGTGGCCTCTAGAGTGAACTGTAAGTGTCGGTCTTCGTCCTCCATGAAGGAATGTCTCCGACGGACTAATGTTAATGCTGGTTTATGCAAGAAAATTCAAAATCAGATAAAAAGTTGTAAAAAGACAGGTTGTAGAAGATAGTGTTTGAGCGCGTGCTTCTGTTGTTTGAAGTTGTAATAACAGATAAATACCCATATCGTCTTGTGAAATGCGAGTAAAAGTCGCATTTTGGATAATTATTTTTGTTGTAACTTGTAACTAGTTTGAAACTATTATTAAAACATATTATATGACCTTTAAAGTAGATGATTAGAAGCGGAATCTGTTTATCCAGACATTAGAAACTTATCGCTGACGTACCTAGTCGAGTACCATAAGTAATCACTAGTATCTCTGGTAACATTAATCTGTTCCAAAAGACCAACAGAAGTCAACGTTGACCCGTCTTCTGACATAGAAATATCTTCATGGTAAGTCTCCCACGAGTGTAAACTAGAACTGGTAGGCACCATTTGCATCCGCGAAGTTTGCGTTACAACCTTAAAACACATGACATTATCGAAATAAGTTCTTATTTAACATGATTACTCATTATTTCCATCAAATGTAACTACCTTTGCAGTATTAAACACGACATTTTTGCAGTCGGGGAGTATGCTAATAGACCATGGAGGTAGTTTATAATGTCTGTTGTTGAACACAACTCTTACAGCAGAAGTAACTTCAAAATTGGACAAAAATGCAGCACAGTGTCCTTGTCCTTCATATACGTATGCCTATGCGCGCACAAATTAGTCAAATAACCGAAACTTTTATAAAAGTTGAGTGTTTATAATAAAAGTTATAAAAACTAACATGCTGTCTCTGCCCTAAAGAAATATATTTAGCATCCGAAGAAAAAAAGGCGCGTTCGCATAGCTTAATGGCTCTATGAAGCTCTGTCAAATGGCCATATTTTGGTTCTCTAACCAAGCCTGAAAATGGTTCATTATGGAGATTAGTTCAACCAGAAGGTTCAAGTAAAACGCGGGTAATGGTTTAGTTTTTCACCATATTCGTCGATAGGAGCGTCATAATCGTAGCTTGTCGTGATAAAAGGTCCTCCGGCCGTGCGCCCGAAGTTAGTTCCACCATGGTACTGTCACAAATCCAAAATGACAATTTTAACACAGTGCAGTCATTTCAAGTACACACGAAAATTTTGACTTGCTAATGGTTAGATGGGTCAATTCGTATAATTTAGCTAATTATTAAGGCAATAAACCGGGCTATGAAAACTTCACTAACCATGTAATAATTAATGAACGAGCCACCTCTCTGTACAAAACGAGCCACTGCGAATGCTAAATCAGGAACAGGACGCTGCTCAACTGGTGCACCAAATTCCGTAAACCTTGATATCATACAGAAATTTAGACTTCATATCATACACACATGAAACTCAATGCTAAAACTATATAACAATTTACCAGCCACTCCAAGCTTCGGTCCACATCATGGGCTTGTAAGGCTTATTCGGGATAAAAGTGTCACAATAGAACCCGTTGCACGTGTTTATCTGAGGTGAATGCATAGTTAGTAGTTTATTAAACGCAAAGAAGTTTCGACCCATTAACTTATGAATGAGTTTTGTCTCTAATCGGCTAAAAGGTGATATTGTGCAAAACATTAGTTTACGGATAATATAATCTTTGTACTCAAATTTGTCACGCTAATTAGTTAAATAATTAAAATTACAAAAAAAAAAAATAAATAAATAAATAAAAAATACTATAGGTTAACCAAATCGACCCGTTTTAGCATGTAGAAAAGTTAATTGTTTTGACCAGAACCAAGTTTGACCTGTTACCCATACCACCCATTCTGGCATATATACCAAAACATATGAAGGAGCTCTTTAGTGACAAAATGTGGATTAATTAAAATACCAAGGGGTCGGGTGCATCTTGTTCCTTGCACATGGACCATGGCACGCTTGTGTTCAGTCCGACTGCCATTTTCGCCGCCCAATTCATGTATGCTTGTCCAGCCGGTCCGAGTGCCTTCCGTTGCGCACCATACTCATTCTCAATCTAATTAATAATATAAAATATTATTCAATCAAACTAAGTAGTTATAGTAAATCATGATGTCAGATTGATTGAAAAGTTTGATATAAATTCGGACCTGTGAGAGGATGATCGGACCACCCTGCGATTCGAATAAGTTTTCAGCCTTCATCATCTCAACTATTTTCTGTGTAAATCCTTGCATTGCTGCCTATAGTATTAATACCATCAAATAAGGCACAAAGTCAGGGTCATATTTGTCATTTACTAATTCTAATATTTTTTCAATAGGAAGCTAAAATAAATTATAAAATATATATATACCTTAAATGGCTCATTATCTGTTCTAAAGCTGATGCCAGGAACATACTTTAACCATACTGGAAAACCACTATAAAGATTAACAAAAAGTCAATCAACAAATTTAAAAAGTCAGCAAAAGTTTGAACTTGAAAAAGTCAAAAATCAAAATCCAGAAACTATATGAAGAAAAGGGAATACCCAAAGTTCCATTCGGCACAAACATAAGGTCCAATTCGTAAATTCACATACAGCCCATTTCTTGCCACTGTCTTTATAAACCTCACAAGATCATATCTTCCACTGAAATCATACTGAAATAAAAAAAAAAAATAATATGTTTACACAAAATCTAATTTAAAACACAAACTTTTTCAATGTTTATAAAATGAAAAACCATCCGGTTGGATCGGGAACCGGAACCCTAACCTGTTCAATTTGTATGGGTTAACCAAGCACCGGTTTGATTTGCTTGTTTTGACGTGCGGCGATTGAACCAGTGACGGAGTTGTTGGATTTTGGTTCTGAGTAAACTTTTCTTTAAAAATACTTTTGGATATAAATTAATATTAGTACTCATAACTTGTAATCTTTAACTTTTTATAAAATTCAAACACACTTTTTATTTAGTTTTTTCCATTTTGAACATCCCGGCATAAGTTTCGCTAAAAATTGAGTTTGTTCGGAAGAAAAGGGTATTATATAAAAAAATATTCCCTAAGAACAAACAGCCTAAACTCGGCTGTTAGCGAAACTTATGCCGTGATGTCGACAAAAAAGAAAAACTAAACAAAAAGGTGTGTACATATTTCTTAAAAGTTTTAATATAACAAGTTATAAATGAAAATTCAAACTTTATATAAAAGCAAACTTTTTGAATTAAATACACATCCATAAGACTAGCGGAACACTAAGAAACCAAAAAAAATTTTCCAATTTTACCTTAAAAAATCATGAACCCTTGTCACATTTGCCATTTAAATTTTAAACCATAGAGTGTAACTAGCATAATAATATATCATTTAAACTTTTATGTAACACATAACTACTTTTAAAATTAGTTTTATTTCATCATCCTTATCGAATCCGATTCGCCCGGTCCAACCAACCGACCAGTAAACCATGACCGGTTCTTGTTTAATCAAACTTTCAAATTTCAAAACATTGGCTTCAAAACATACAAAATATGTGTTTTAACCACTTACAACTCCAGGTGAAGGCTCATGAACATTCCAAAACACATAAGTATCAATAACATCTAACCCTCCATTTTTAGCTTTAATCACAAGATCATCCCACATCTACACCAATCAAAAACACAGATTAGAGTGTATTAAGTTTAAATCACAAATCAACATAAATAAATCAAAGAATGCAAAACAAAATCTAGTTAATTACTTCAGGGGTACTTCTAGGATAATGTATGGAGCCAGAAATGAGTATTCTTCTTTGACCATTGATGACTAACGATCGATGGTCATAAGTAACAGCACATTTAGTCAGTTGCAGGTGTGTTAAAGTAGTAAAGATGATGATGATGATGATGATGATGAAAGATAGAAGGTTGACCACCATTGTTGAAGCTTGTGACGGTGGTGGAAGCGGTGGAGATGACGGTGGATATTACAAGTGGAGGGTGTTGGAATATTATTGTGGTGTTGCTGAAGTGATACACTTCGACACTCTGGTTATTGATTTATGGTGGTGCAGAGGAAGGTGGCAGGCAAGAAGCCAAAATCTTATGAGTTATGATTATTATTTGATTTATGGTTATTGGGATTAATATTCAATACCATCGGTGAAGATACTCATCCTTTTCCATTCAAAATAAAGAAACAAATTTATAAAATTAAACGAGTTATTATAAATTTAGAGGTTATTGGATTTTAATAACTCAAACTTTCATTTATTAGTCATGATTAATTACACTTTAAAAAATATTTACAGATACTTTTAGCATTGAGTTTATTCTCTTTCAACGATCCCTTACTAACTGAGAGCTAAGTTCGTTAGTTTTTTTATGACGTGGTTTGTTTATGTGGCCAAAACACTAAGCAGAAAGTTGAAATCTAACATCAGGACCGTCAATTTAAAATTTCTGCATCCTAAGCAAATCAATCTCCACCTACTGATCTGAAGCAACTGACTCGTTGGAAGTAGATTCTAGGTGACGATAAAGGCTAGACAAGGGAAAATAGATATGACAGAGTTTGGGCAGTAACAGAGTTAAAAAATGACTCAAACTACCCATTTCATAAAAAGTGACGAAAAACCACCCTAAATTTAGAATAGCTTGTGGTTTGTAGCTTGATAGCCAGCTTGAATTAATATTGCGCAAAGCCGCGAAATTAACTGGTTCATTAAAATTCAAGGCAAATTTGGGTCGGTGATGCTAGTTCGTGTTACAACTTGAGTTGATTTGGCTCGTAAGCGGTTTGTTCGAGTAACTGGATCATTGGATAGTATAATCTGCTTATTTAGTTGTACGTCGATACTTTGAGACGTGTATTATTTAAGACTTGTATGATTGAAATTATTGTTAGCTTGTTACTTGGTGTTTTTTAAAATAAAATACAACATAATCAAAACCTAGAAAAACAAAAACATTGTCTTGTCTATGAGCCGATAAGACTTAGAGGCTAGAGAATGCGAGCTTAGTATGACTCGATTAAAAAATATCAAGTCGCGCATGCTCAGCTCGTATTGTTATTATTTCGAGTATGTGAATGTTGACTCGTCTTTGAAGATACTATTATCGAATATATAAAAATAAGTTGTATAAATTTCATGTAACATAATAAATTTTAAGTTTGGAACAAAAGTCACAAAATGTGGTAACAAATTAATAGGTTCATAAATGTGCTAGTTACTTATTAACATAATATCTATTAACTTATATTAATTAGAGAATCATAATATGTTCCTTTCTTAAACAAATGTTTTAAGTTAATAAGATGTCAAGATACATCCACGCGAAATTTCAGACACTAACTTTTTGGTTTATAACTTACGGCTTAACAAAATGATAATTAATTTAGGTCAAATGTAGGTTTTTATAAGATTTTATATATTAATATTTAGATTTAGAAGAGAAAATGGATTATTTTATTGTATCCACAGAGATCCATTATTAAACATGAGACAGGATTGCGTGCAAGTAAAATAGTCTAGAAAAAACTATACAAGTTTCATTCTAAAATATAGCTATTTAAAATAGATTTTATATTTACGAATATTTTTTTCATTTATTATATATTTAGTATATATTTTCAAATTTGTATATAATAATGTTTGTAGACTTAAGCTGGTGTAAGTTGACGATGATATTGGAAATTTTGCGTTTATCGATACGTGGTATTTAATTAGTGTAGCTGGCCATCTATTATTTTTTTTTCTTAATAAAAATTGATAATGTTTTTGAAGCTATATATTATATGGAAGATACTTTTTATTTTTATTTTAATATTTTATAATTCTTTACAAGATGAATGCATTAGTTTCTCTCTTTTTGCATGTTTTGTATTATGCTTTTAACTCTAATCAGCTACTGTCTTTAACAATATTCCAAGCTTTTAAACAGTATACATATAATTTAATTAAAAGTAATTTTTTTGTCATAATGTAATGTCAAATACAATAATAGTGTATATTTTGTTATAGTGTTCATATCTAACTATCTAGCATATATATAATATACACCAAACGATGTATCAAGCTCCATGTCTTTTGTAAATTATAAATGTTTAATAAATGAATCATGTGAAATTAATTTATGGTACTAGAGCCTCTGAAGCTTTATGTGCTTGATTTCTTATTTTCTTTCAGTATAGAGCCCTATCTCAACGAACGACATTGAAATATTTTGTTTTCTCATTTAAAAGTTCTTATAACATAATTAATGAGTAGTACGTAAAGGTACATTTCTGATAACCATGTAAAGTTTATCAAATATCAGTAGTTAAGTTCACACGGATTGTAAATTCTTCTTTTACCTTTTTCCACATCTTTGAACAATCGAGCATATAACTAATGTATCTAGAATTGTATACTTTAGAATTTGATCCGGAACATATTTTCATTGAGATTAAGAGCCCCCCCTCGGCCTCTTATTTCCCATTGTTGCTTGACTAGGAGCCGGATTTTCTCTCATGGTCATGTAGTAATTTGACATATGATTTCTCAAAGTCGAGTTTGAATTAAGTGCGATTTTTATTAAAAAAATAGTTGAGTATGTACCAACACCTATAAATAATTGCAAATAACCACTTTTAGGAAGCTATAGCGTTTGCTTGAGAGCGTTAACATCGCATACAAAATATTTTTTGTCTGTTTAGTGTGTTTTTGTGTTCTTAAGTATTATTATAAGAAAACACACATTAAATGCCTATTTATACTAACATATGAGGCAAAAATGATCCATAAAAATTAAAAAAAGTCCTCTAAAACAATTATATTATCTAAAAGTAAAAAGTTAGCCGACATTCGAAAAAAGTTTCAAACTTTTTTTTGGTCTGTTCCCGAAACTGTTTAGGTGAGCCGGGTTAAATCCAAACCAGTTTTCAGTTCAGGTTGACAGGTCGGTTCACAAACCATTTTATTTCCTCACCACCATCTTAGCACATGCATTAACTTATTGTTCCGAAAGTTAAGAAGAGTAAGTTATCTGTAAAAGTTTGCATACTTCAAATATTGTTTGGCTCAAATGTTGATAATCTGTTATTCACTTTGAATGTCATTGTAATGTTGAGATTGTATTATTATTGTCAAATTGCAGCTTAGACAAATATAAGTTGAAATTGTTGTTATTAATCCGTAAGATAGTGCAAACTTTATATAAGTAATTAGTTTTAGTAAACCTGTGTATTACACGGGTTGAACAAATAAAATATTAAATATAATAAAATTTTATTAAGTATAAAATGATAAATTTTCCAAAAAAATAAACTATTTTGTTTCAAAACAAACCGTATTAAAAAATATCATTTTAAAAAAAATTATTATAATTTTTATTTTTAATTATTTTTTGTTTATAAAAAATTTACTTTTTAAAAACACTAATTTAAAAAAGTTTGATATTTTATAATAATTTCTTATTTTATAAAAGTTATTTTTTAGAAATAAAATTAATAAGATGATCTTTTTCTAAATTTATTAAAAAACTATTTTTATTCTAAAAAAAGTTAAATAATATAATTATTAATTAAGGTAATTATTTAATAGAAGAGAGAAACGGGAAAATATTGGTGAGAATGAATATGATGATGACATTTGTCACCCCAAGTTACTCTTTTATTATAGTATCTTTTATTATAGTAAAAGGATATTATAAATCTAGTGAAATGGGAAGAGAATTAATCAAGAGTAAAAACCGGATCTTGTATTGGGATTGAATTTTTAACATCCCAGTTTACCTTCACCTTCTCCAACGTTTACCTACTATTACCAATGTCTTTGGGGCAATCATTTGATTGAATTTTCATTGGATTTCTTATAAATTGATTTTTAACGCGTTACAACAAGGGTACAATATCATTCATGTGGTTAATGATATGCACATGAACTCCGTTACGCACATTATGAAGTTAACCAACAAGTTTAAGTAAATAATAAAAACGCATAAAGTTATTACAAATAGGTTTTGTAGATTTGGAACCTCACACAAAACAATATTATATGTCACTCGTTACAGATGATACTTTAAAAGAGGTAATTTAAACTCAAAAAATATAAGAGTAAAAAAAAAAAAAAGAAACCAAGAACCCATAAATGAAAAATATTGTTGCGGAAAAGGAAGATCACGCTACCCGCAAATAGCTTTGAAGTTGAATGAAACCAAATTTATATGCTAATTAAAGCTGTGAAAAGCAAAAAAAATAAAGAATAATTGAGATCGTGCCACATGGCGTACCGCTAGTGAACCTATCGACACTTGTAAATGAGTATGTATAGAATGGTTAAAATTAAAAAAACTTATTTAAAAATTTTCTAAGCTTTATTTTGAAGCAAACGATGCATCAAAAAGTTATTTTTATTAAAATATATTAAAGGAGTGCGAGATGTGATGCGACAGTTAACACAACATGTAATCTTTTATTTATATTTAAAAAAATTATAACTATATCATACTCGATTTAAAAAGAATAAAATTTTTATTTGTATTGTGTAATTTTTTTAGAAACAAATTAACGTATGAATCTAGCAAGATAAGTTGGTTTAAAAGTAAAAAATTGTAATAACATAATTAACATGTATGTAAATTATAATTAAGATAGTAATAAAATTTATTAAAGATATCCTCTTAGATTTTTAATAATTAATATAAAGAGACAATCATGTTATCTTTAAATATAGTTTTTTTTTTTTTTTTTAAATTCAAATCACTTTAATAAATTGTATGTATATACAATTGCCAACTGTAAAATATAATGCGAATGGTACAATTAACCATGCATGTCAATTTTGTAATTTACTCATTTTAAGATGATTACCCAATTAAAGTTTCACTTATTACTCTTTGACCATCAACTCTAACTATTGATACAATTTATATCCTATATTTATATGCTAGGTTAGTAACTCGTGTGTTACATGGGTTGACAAATACTTAAAATAACATATGGGTAAATAAATTTATAGTGATATACATATATATATATATATATATATAGGGGAGGGTTCCTGAGAAAACCAATAGTTATGTGAAAACCAAAGAAAACCACGGAAACCAATAACATAATTCATAATTTTTTTGTTATTTTAATTGTTAAAATGTTATTTAACTATTTGGTACATATATGTTGAGCATACATACGAGAATAAAAAGTCTTACGTATACGTAATACTATGTCGAATGAATAATGGTTACGTATACGTAACTTATGTGTGACGTATATTTAAAACCATGCTACGGTTTTCATTCAATCCATACCCTTATTTATATATACTCACACATATATATAAAGGGTAGTGATAAAAAAAATTATAAATTATAGGACCGGTTTTATTGGTTTTCTCTAGTTTTCTCATAACTTTGTGGTTTTCTTAGGATCACTCCTATATATATATATAGATGACGTTGAAGAGAGAATAAGAAGATTATTATAATATAATAGTATAAAAAAAATTATGCCATTCCACAATAGAAACAAATAAAGGTAAAATGATTGGATAGAAAAATAAAGAAAAAATATCAACTAATGAACAAATTTGATAATATTTACAAAAGTATGTAATAATGATACGTAACTAAGACAAGAAATAGTTAAAATTAAAAATTAATTGTTCATAAAAATATAAATACTTCTTTATGTATTGGTATTGAAGATTATAAAGTATGAGTAAAAGTCATATTAATTGGAAGGTTGTTAAAAAGTAAACCTTACCGAAAATATAATAATGTTATAAATTTTGAAATTAATTAAAAGGAAAATGTTATTTAAAAAAAATATCATAGAAATTATTATTTAATAAAAAAATTATTAATGGTAGTATTAAAATTAATAACTTAATCGTTATTTGTTATCATAATAGCAATTTCTTATTACTTTTGAAAAGATGTCAAATAGTTTAAAAGTAATAAGTGATTGTAAATATAATATTCATTGTAATTGATATGAGTTAATAGTTTCCAAATTAATTTTAACTCAAGATTGAATAATGTTGCGACATGTGGCAATACATATGTGGCGTTTAAGTGGATGGGCTAGAAAGGGGTCATGTGTATTCATAGTTAGTCTTTTATTATTAGTTATAGATTTGTTTTTTTTAATCCATTCGTTTTTATTCTTTGATAACTATTACAATTGGATGATACATAAAATTTTAAATACATCGTTATGACTTACTTATTTTTTCTTAAATTTCGGTAAGTACTTAATTTAAAACGAAGTTATGCGATATAATGTACAAGTGATTAAATTAGAAACATACAAGCTGCTAAGACCAATTCTAATTTATGATTTTTTAGTCTCCCTTTCTTCTTGCAAATATTAAAATATTATATTTTATAAAATCTAAAATTATGCATGTTTATTTTTCTCAATGTTTCTTTTCTGTTGCGTAGCACTGATTTCTTTAACTTTTAAAGTGATTTATTGAACTTTTTAAGTGGCCGAAGCATATGGGTATGTGACAATTTTTTTTAGATAACATTTCAAAATGATCAAAACGACATCCAGGCTTTGATTTTTGTTATAACGTTACATACATTATTAACACCCCTGCAACGAGCCGTTTGCGGCAACGTTTAGACCTTAAGTTATCGTCATTTCAACATGCGAGTTTGTAACAATGTCTAGATCTTAGTTTTTACCGCGGTTTTATTCCCCCGCCACAAAACGTAGGTCTTAATGCTAGTTATATATAAAATCCAATAATAAAAAATAAAACGTGTTATTGAATCGACCAAAACTAAAAATCACTTGTTTTGACCCATATTAACCTGCAATGTATTCTTTGATAGTTTCTTGGAGATCTTTTTAATTGATATTTCATAAATCTAACATTCATTTTGTGGCATGCCACATAATTTTGATTTTCATTGTAAACTTTTTAATATATAGGATTCGCTTCCCGTAAAATAGTTTGTTTTCGCCCCATGTACTCATATAATATGGTTCAAGCTCCGCCACTAATAATTTGATAACCTGAAATCAATAACAAAATATATTGAAATAAATGTACTATTATTTATATATCATATAAGAAGTTTAAAATGCATATCAAGTAATTTTATTATATATATAAATGTGTAATTAAATAATTTTCACATGCAGGCACCCAGCCAAAAAATAATCATTGTTTAACACACTTTTATATTTTCACTAGCTTTAGTAGACACGTGTATTACACGGGTTGAACAAATAAAATATTAAATATAATAAAAGTTTATCAAGTATAAAACGATATTTTACGATAAAATATAATTGAAATTACGTATAGTAAGAACAATATGTAATAAAACAATTATATCAATTTTTTAAACTTTTGGTTTAAAACTTTTTTTTTCAAAAAAAGTAATAAATATTTTGTTTCAAAACAAACCATATTAAAAAATATCATTTTTAAAATTTTTCTTATTATAAATTTTAATTTTATTATTTAATAACAGACTAACAGTTTTAGAGATGGGCCACTGAATCTAGGCCCATTCCTTACCATGAAAAATATTAAAATTTTGTTGCAATAAAATGATTAATAAATGAGCCACTTTGCTCACTTGTGTGTTGGCCCATTACATTGTCATGTAAGCCCAAGGATTAAAGCAGCTTGAAAGTTGAAACTAGAGGTGTAGAAATCGCATCTTTCCATTTTCGGTTCCAGACCAATTTATGTTTAGGTCAATGAAAATAAAAAAACCATTGTTGGTGTAAATAGTCGGGTTTAGAACTGGTTTTTAGAGTGTGAAGTGATTAGTTTGATTCGGTTAAACTAGTTTGAACGAGTAAAGTTACAAACCGCTTACAAACAGTCGGTTCAGGTTTAACTTTAACATGTTCTAATATTAGTTCAAGTTTAGATTGGTTTGCTGGTTTCGGCTACGGAAGCAGTTGTGCACCCTTACATCAAAGACATCTTACCCTACAATATTCTTGAATGATATGTCAATAAACCACTTCAAGATGGTCTAGTGGTAGACCGCTTGGGTTCTCTGCTAGAGACATGGGTTCAATCGTTCATAGGTAAACATCTTAGGCTTGCAAGGCCAAGGTGTTGATCGGGAACCCAGACCAGAGTAAGAGCATAAAGCAATGTCGGGATAGAGATTTTAGTTCGAACTCTAAGTCTTACCCTTTAGTGATCCTGTAAGCCGCCTTGCCTCCCGCAAATTGTTGGGACTAGGATGCCACAGACCGACTAACGAGTCTAGTCCTGAGTCAAATAAAAATAAACCTCTCGAGAGAAATAAAAATTCTCGATTCTTATTACATTTCTAAACACTATTCTTTTTTTTTTTAATTATATTTATTTGACAATGTATCATAAAATGAATGAAACCAAAAAAGAAAGTAAACGATCAACGCATTAAAGATGTTCAGAAAATAACCAGTCAGTAATTTAAATATTCCATTTAATTTGTTCTATTTAATAATTATTTAACTCAAAGTTAGTCGATTAACACCGTTTGGCCAAGAACCGTCGACATCATAAGTGTTATATTTTCATTTATTAAACTTTATAAACGATATTCTCAGACAACTTACTCATCATCGTTAAATACTAGTTTCTTAACAGTAAGTTATATATAAATTTAATTAGTTTTAAAAGCTCGTGTATTACACAAATTAAATAAATAAAATATTAAATCGAGTAAAAATTTATTAATTATAACAAGATATTCTAAGATAAGACATCAACGTTTTAAACTTTATCAATTTTAATAATTTTGGTTTATGAAAAGTTACTTAAAAAACAATTTTAAAATATATCTAATTTATAAAAAAGTTAGATATTTTAGAAAAATTTCTTACTTCATATAAATTGTTTTTTTCAAAATAACATTAATAAAAAAATCTATTTTTTGATTTATTTATAAAACTATTTTAGATCTATACAGAATTAAATAGTATTTTATTAGTAATTTATGTAAACTAGTGATATTCCACTACGCGCGTTGCGCGTATATTGGACGCATTTTTAACTGTTCTTTGGTTAACAAACTAAATAACATGCAAGTGTTTACCTGACAACAATTATTTTCAGGGTGCAATAGCAAAACCAATTAAAAATATACATGCCAGTAATTCATGATTCACACATTTCCAAAGAAATTCTAAACACATATAACAAATAGATATATGTCATCATGGTGCTTACATATCACAAACTTAATATCAATTTACTGGCAGTTTTGGAACAGGGTGTATCAAACCTATAGAGTAAAAACGTTTGACTCATGGTTGCATTTTACCTGACTGCTCATACACCTAATTTGAGCTATATTTCCTAAAACCTAAGTACCAGACAACCACAAACCAAAAGGAAGCTAATATGTATTCACACTCATAATCTTTAGTTCAAATGGTTGTTGATGACCCCTTGATTAATCACTTGTATCTAATCCTGCTACTAATGCAAATGAAAACATTCACAACAAATATTAAAAATCTAAAATAAAGAAATTCAAACATCCCAAAAAACAGTAAGCAAGTAAAAGGTGCTAACCAGACTTTGTGAACACCAAACAAGAATCCTGCAAAAAGAAAGAAAACATGGATTACATAAAATGTAAGGAAATAAAACAGCCAAAAAACAAGTAAAATTAAAAATATGAACAATGAAACGTAAGGATGCTAAACATGTACATGAATGCAATCTAAAAAAGCATACACACACATAAATAGCCTAACCACATACAATAAAAGATTCCATGCAAGAGCCACTAATAAGAAGTTATCTGCAACTTAAATTAACCTCCAATTAAGACAATAGATAGGTCTTGTCAGCCTTTAATATTTGTTTAAATAATACTATCATAAACATAAAAAAGACAAACTTTTATGAATAATTAAAGACCTAAGATATACAAATTCTAGAAATATTCTCCAAATGATGGTTCTAACACATTTAACAAAAGCTAAACACTATTAAGGTGAAGCTCTAGTATAAGCATTATTGAATTGACCTCATCCAAGGCACCAATCAAACGTTGCTGAGCATCCAAAGCCCATCAGTAAAACATATCATCTAAGCAACTGCATGCAGCCCACACTTGCAAATAAGGCTATCATATACCACTGCTGATTAGCAATAAATTATCATATATCTAAGTAAACCAGATACTAACTTAAAAATATATCACAAATATGATTACACTGGACAAAAGTGCAGCTTATGTATAATTATAGGTGGATTAACTCGTAAGCAGCTAAACAACTAAACTAAGGCCACATTTGCTTAGCCTAATTATATCTCATCTAACCTGCACAAAATGAACATATACTACCTTTCTAGCATAAGTTTCCGTAACCACAAATCTAATTTTATCATAATGTTATCATAATCTGACTTCTACCAATGTAGAATAACCTGAGAGCATACCAAGACGCATACCATACCGACACACACACACAACATATACATGAAGCCACAACCCTCTTAACCCCAAAACAGGTACACGAACCCAACCAATAGAAGAATAACAACCACATGAACGGACACATGCAGTAAACATCGCACACACCTCGCTGCGTTGTGGCTGTGTTGTTGGTTAAGGCTCAGCATAGGTAGTCTGTTACGACTGCACACCGGAAATGGTTGCCGCGCCATAGCGACATAAAGAAACACTACCATCATCACAGCCTAATTGACCTTTAATCTATATGTTAATAAAGCCAAAGAATGAACAGTGATGTGCATCAAGTACTACAGCATGCTACAAGAAACGACATGATATTTAGGCTCAGAAAGCATCACTGATTGTGGCTGCACATAAAACATTCGCCACACCAAAACAACCAGCAATGACGAAGTTAGTTTATCATCACAGCCTTCACAATGCATAGTGTTACATGGCAAACCAATTTAAACCAAAAAATCAGAGAATAGACCAAAAAATCGTCTCAGATGAGCTACAACTCATCATCATCGGCTAACCAACATAATCAAAAGTCATGAAACATCTCACACAATGAGGAATGGTCATAATCATTTTATCAAGAGCGGCAAAGACCAAGATTCATCATAAAAAATAGGTGCTTATAAAAACCACAACTATTTAACTTGTCAGCCTAATGGACCCAACAACACGGAACTTCCCACAAGAACTAAGCAATACACCAAACAACAGATTAGGTGTTTATGATGAAACAAATATGAGATATCAGGCAACTCCAAGGTCACCATAATCAACCCAAACCAACAAGCTAAAACAACCAACACAAATTGTAATTCCAAAGTACAAACAACCAAACGTGGTGAATTGGAGGATGATTCACGCCGCCGCCGCCATGGTGCCCTACGAGTTTAAGACTCCGGTATCGGCAGGGTTCCCTTCTCCTACACGAAACAACATTAGTTTTTAGAATCAAAATATAGAGAAGAGAATATGGAGATCAAGCACAAAACAACACCATGTCTACTGTAATAGGACGTCGACAATGGCGGCGGCTGGAATCGCCACTGCATGTCGACCTCCACCCTCTGTCAAACTCTCCCTCTGCAAAAAGCAGAGTAACACCATAAACCCCCCCCCCCCCCCCAAAAAAAAAAGAGCATAAGATAAGAGGGAAATCGACGAGAGACCAAGTTCTAGGTGGAAAATCAAGACCAACCAGCGACAACCGCCGCCGATCAAACACCACGTCCCGATCCTTGCCACCGCCTCCTCAATTCCAAACTATCATATCGAACCTTCAAAGCAGGCTTACAAAAACCCCAACAAAAGAGCACAATATAAGACGAAGATCGAACAGAGACCAAGGTACAAACAGAAAATCGAGACGAAGCAAACCATCAGCGATAGCCGTCGCCGCCGACCCAGCACCGCCTACTGGCCTCCGCCTTCGCCTCCCTCGCAAACCCTTTCTCTCTCTAAAAGTATCACACACAGCAACACAAATCCAAGCTAAATAAGAGACGATGATGGATATAGAGACTGTCAGAGATTAGGAGTTGTACAACCACGCATTAAACAGTTGCACATCACTACTCATTTCTTTCCTTTATTAATATATAGGTTAACATTAATAGGAGACAGAATTCGTAAGGAAAATATGATGATTATACGTGTATCCTTTAATTAATTTTTTATTAAAGTAAAAGTATATATTTTTTTCTCTTTTAATTTCACTTTAGATTTTACCATACAATTTTTTCTCTTTTAATTTCACTTGTTATTATTCTAAACCATTTAATAATTGGTTTTTCCGTTTCTCTCTACTCTTAATTATTAATTTATAATAACTATTTATTAATTAATAACTATCCATAATTAAAATTTCAAATATGTTAACTTTAAATTTTCAAATGTGTAATACATGAGTTTATTCAATCTGTATAATATATAATATTTTAGACATAACTTTTATATTATTAATCATATAACAGTAAATTTATTTAGTCCTTGTATTACACGGGATTGTAACATAGTTTAGTATATATAACTCTAGACTTAGTTATTGACAACGTACTTATATTTTTTAATCATTTATTTTCTTCATATTGTTTTAGTTATTGATATGTAAAGCTCTATATCATTTTATAAGAGTTATAATATGAGCTCGAGCTCGTTTAAACTAGGCTCGATTCGAGGTAGCTCGCGAGTTGGGCTTGAGTTGTTTACGCCCTTAGTTACACGAGTTAATTCTTTTACTGAAAACGGAACTTTTTTCAAAATTTATATTAATCCTAAGAAGTAAGAATTCCCATATGAACCAATGCACATTATGTTTTGAAGTTTTTAGTTTTAAACCTTCTCCGGTGAAAAGCTTAAAGTTTATAGTTGGTCGCGTTTTAATGTCTTGTACTATTCGACGTTTTGGATACGTCAACAAATTAAAACACTTCTTCGCATGTAATAAGAAAAACACATTTTTAATAGAAAATACAATTTAAAAAAATTTAAAACAATCATGTTCATTAAAGTATTTTAAATAAAATAGAAAAATATTTATGAAGTTCTTCTGTTCTAGAAAAAGCATTAAAAAGAATTATAAAATATTCTAAAAATCTTTTTAAATAGAAATTTTCTTAATCCAATGATATTAGAAGTGCGAAAAAAGTTACTTTAAAAAACATTAATTTTAATTAATATTTTTTAAATCATCCATTTTAATGAATAAATTTTACAACTACATTTCTTTTGAGGAAAAACTCTACAATGAATAAATTTTACAACTACATTTCTTTTGAGGAAAAACTCTACAATCTTATTATGAAGATGAGTTAAGTATGAAATAGTCTTTAATAGTTACACAAAAAGATAATGTACACACCTTACGACGTGTCGATCTTAAATAGAATTCAAACGAAAACGTGAATAACGATTAGCATGTGTGAAAAGAAGTTAGGAAGGTGCCGTACGACTTTTGTTTTAGAATTTAGTATAATTTTTTCTTGAACGGCAAATGTGCGACACTGTTTCGAAGAATATGTGTTATATTAATCGGGCCCACTTATTCGTTTCCCAACCGAGACCGCACCCCCAACCCCCTCAAGAGGAAACCAATTGCTGAGAAAACCCACTGTCTTAACTCTGAGCATTTAGGATAATTAGTCTCATAACATATCACAAGTTCTCTTCTAGATTAAATGGTAAGGCTCATAGGGGCGTTTGGGGTTTAAAACCCACATGCCAGAGCATTCATAGTAGGTTCTGTATTTTGATGTGAGTGTGTACCTTATATTATGTGGGATCTTTGTTAGTGGTTGTGAGTGAAGGAGAGAGAAAATATATGAGGATTGTACCATGATTCCCATATTTGATGAAACACGGTACAACCCCCATAAATTTTTTAATATTTTTAAAAGTTGTTGTGAGTGGAGGAGGGAGAATGGGGTTGAAGAAGCTTGTGTGAATGCTCTCACACTCTAAAGTGGTTTATTTTTCCTCAAATCATCTGTGAATTTACCAAATTGTCTCTTCTTTTGTCTTTGCCTTTTTATTTCCATCACAATAATGGACTTGATATTTTCATTCATTTCTTTAACATGGTTAATGTGTTGCCTATTGTACATTTTGACGTATATTTTGTTCAGAATTTAGTAGGATTATATAAAACGTTTCTGTGCTTATTTTTATAAATGCTTTGAGTTTATCTACTTTTCAACGTAAATTTTGTTTGAAATACGTCGAGTCAAATATAATACATTTTCATTTGACGGTATAAATCAGGGTTACTCTACATTTTAAAGTAAATTTAGTTCGGATATAAGTCGAGGTGATTGTAATTTATATTTGATCATGCAGTATACGTCGCTATTACACATGTTTTTTATGTATGTTTTGAGTCGTCCTATGTTTCAACACAATTTTTGAAAAAGGGTAAAATCAAATATAATACGTTTTCATTCTACGATATATATTCGATGAGCTCGATTTCTAATAAACGTTACGTCAAAATTCAGACAAAAATAAACGAACGTTAAGGGACACCAAATGAATTTTAAAGAAATAAGTAAACACACTAAGGACCGATAGCGTATTAGCCTTATTAATTAGTTAAATCACCTTTTTTATTCGATCAAAGGCATTCAACTAGAGGTAAAACCATGGCTGGTTGAGGTACTCCAAGTTCGCTTCATAGTGACATTTGCATAGTGATCGATCTTGTCATTGAGTTGATATTTTTTGTTAGAATCTTTGTTGGTTGAAAGTTAAGTATGAACAAGTTTAAAATGGAAGAAGAATCAACACAAGTAATGTTAAGAGCTCTAATGGCTTGGGTTTGAGTGTTAACTAACCCATATTGCATTCACTCCATGGTATCCACAATGGTTTATATATTCACTGATGAACTTCTCATTAACTAAGATAGTGATCACCATAACAAATTTGCCCATAATAAGTAATGACAACCTATTCACCTCTCATAATAATTAAGATAGTGATCATTGCTTTACTTCATACTAAAATAACAACGATCACTAAGTCATCTTCTAATTGATAAGATATCACATTTACAACTTTTCTCTTGTAATTTCAGGGATCATTTATTTCAATTAAATTGTAATATCACTTGAGATGAATCTTAATAATCTGAAGTTGTTTATTCTATAAAGAGACTCAAAAAAATTGAGAAAAAATATCATCTAAATATTGTGAGAAAAGTAGCATCCAAGAAAGGTCAATAGCCACCGAAGTCAGAATGTTCATATGGTTGATGTAGTGTTCGACTGTGGACGCCGAGTCAAATTTGTCTTTTTAACTTTTGAGATGTATTTTCCATCTTTCAACTTTTCCCTTGTCATAATGCCATAATGGTTAAATAATTGTTATTCTAGAAAGCAACAAGTTTTATTACTTTTTTAATAGCGTTTCTAACTACCTCAATATTCGAGTGTATTTTAATAAGACATGATATCAATTGTTCATATTGATTTAAACGTTCTAGGTATTACTCACCCGAGAACACTATTAATGAGAAAACTTACTATTGTGAGAAAAATAATTTAAGGTATGAACCAAGTTTTATTACTTGACTGGGATGATTCTTAGGCATTTTAGGTATGATTTTAAAGCGAAAGCTTCACAAATATCAACCAAGGTTCTAATCTTGTGTGTTATTTTAAGTTTTAAATATTTTTAAAATTACAAGATAATGGAGCATATAAAATCGCTTGTGTCTTTAAAAGTTGATTTTAATTTGACAACAATGAAACTTGCTTATTAACTCATTAATTATTATTATAATTTTTTGATTACCTATCACTTAGATAAGTGAAAAAATCTAAAAGTTACTTTATTTTAGAAAAAAAAATAAACATTTGTAAAATATTTCACAATAATGAACTCTTAAAGAAAATTTTAGTGACTTTGAAGGAAATAAAATATAGAATAACCTTTTTTAACGACAAAAACATTAAATAATTTCACTGGAAAACTTGAAAAACTTAGTTACTATTGTGTAAAAAAATGACAAAATTTTCCATAATTAATGAGGCTTTACAAAATTTTCAGTTTCATGAAGTTAGTTTTTTAGTCATCTTGGTTTCGTATTTCTAATTTCAGTCTTAATCATTTAATATTTTATAAAACTTATACTGTGATAAAATATTTTATGAGGTTTATAGTGTTAGTGATTACTTCTAAGTGATCTGCTTAGTCAAATTAGCATACTTTCTCAAGTATTTATACCTTTGTATATGGAGTATTCATGAAATGAATTTTGGCTTGAAACATTTGGCCGGTGATCCATGGTACCATCGATCGTGGAGCCATTGTTTTTATATTATTTTTAAATTTTGTTAAGTCAATCTGTTAAGATAACAATAGATTTTCAAATGTATTAACACAAATTATGATTTCTTGTTTTGATAGTGACTTGAAATTATATCTTGTGATACTAAGTATTGAATTAAGAACATATATATACATACATATATATATATATACATATATATATATGTATATACATATACATATATACATATATATATATATGTATATACATATACATATAGATATATATGTATATACATATACATATACATATATATATATGTATATACATATACATATACATATACATATATATGTGTATATATATATATATATATATATATATATATATATATAGATATATATATAAAGGGGAAGTAATGGTTGTTAACCCACTTTTATTGCGATAACTCGTTAACACTAATGTAACAAACACTTACACCATGATTATGTAGTGTAACTAACTTTTATATCACGTTACACCACTGATATAACAATTTTCCCTCCACTTTTTAAAAAATTTCCCCTTTTCTTAAAACCGTCTTAATTTTTTTGTATGATAATATTTTTTTATACAACCATTGATCATTTTAATATCTTTAATTTGGTTGTGAACACGCAACTGAACGAAAGGATGCGAAGGGTAACTTGAAGCCCTAATTAAACTTGGAAGCTTGAAAGCCTTGAATCCACGTGAGTGGTGAAGATCATTGCTAGCGCATAAGACACTTGAAGTGGCGTAACCCTAATTGCCAAAAGTGAATGTGAAAGATAAGTAGAACTAATGGAAGTTGATTGTGTGCTTTCGTTTCTTAGACTAGGTTTAAGAGTGTTTTTATATGTTTATTTTAGATTAAAAGTTTATTATGTAGAATTAAATATTTAAAAATATTAAAGGTTTTAAAGTGAGAGTTAATAAATTAAAATTTTAAACTTAGAACTTGTAAATTATAAAATTAACATAAATGAACACATTATCGACCATTGAACACACTACCGAATATTCACGAGCACAAACAAAGGAACGAGACCTCTGATTATGTTCGTTAATGTTGTTCATTCCTTTACTAAACGAACAAATGTAAACAAACTCCCAACCGAATGGTTCAAAAAACCCTAGTAAATGGTAAATTATAATGATTTGGCATGTGTTTAAATAGTAAAAATACAGCTTCGTACATAAAGTGTTGGGTAGGACTACGAATATCAGATCGTAGAGCGATTCGTACAATCCAATAAAACCCTACATAATTTGTGTAACATAAACTAGGAGCTAAATCAACGAAAAGATTTGTTTTATTTTCTAAGGGCACTATTTTAAGTTCTTGTCCTCTATACAAATTATTTGTGGTGTGATTAGAAAAGCTATTTCGATAATAACAAGTGTTCATTAAAAAAACTGACGACGGATATGTGTCTAATTTAAGTAAAGAATTATTATTTTTGATGTATATATACATGGACCCAACCCTTTGAAAAAAGTATATGGACCCAACCAAGAGATTTGTTGGTGGAAATAATTATGGACTAATTATTTGTTTGCATGAATGGCTGGGAATTCATGAATACAGTTGATATCCTAATTATGTACTAACCTTTAACCCAACCAAGAGATTCCTAGTTGGAAATAATTATGGTCTAATTATTTCTTCTTTTTCCTAGTTATTGCTCTTTTATTTTCAAACGCCTTTAATTACAAATTACAAATTACAAATACAAAACAATTAGAAAAAACACATAAATATCTAAATAATTTCTGGTTAAAGTCTGTACTAAAGTATACAAATTTACAAACTAAAACCATTCTTATATTTGAACTGCATTTGATGTTATTTGACCATCTATAATCATTATTTTTATTACCATCATCATGAAACCCAATCCACCCGAGCCCACTCTTTATCCCATTTTTTTTCTTTGTGTGTGTCTTGTTGAAACATACATCAGACACACGGTAGCGGAAGCTAGATGGTTCATGAGTTTTTATTAAAGGATACTATTTAAAGAATAAAAATGAAGTTTACGTATTATTTCCATTAAATATTTAGAAATTAGTATTGAGACTAACATGTGAGGGACTATCCCTCACACTTATCTCTTTCCCCATTTACCAATTTTAAAATTTGAAGAACTTATGGGAACCATTGAGTAGGCACGCTAGCTCGGTTTGATTGCAAGACTGTCACAAAATGTATTTATCATAGACTTATTTCGAATCTTTATAACTTTATGGTGACAGTTGTTTCAAAACCATCACTTGTCAATACAGGTAAATAAGAATTTCACGTTATCCTGGGCGAACGACTTGTTTAATTTGTAAACTACCGTTGGATATCTGCCGTTTGCAAACATAGTTAGAGTCTAGAGGCTAAAGAACACAATATAAATTGATCTGAATTTCATAAATGTTCTTGGTGAATGGTGTGAATACATGAAGTTATGCACTGACATGAACATAAAGAATAATAAATGAAAGTATTTTTTTATGGACAATATTTCCAATCATCCATGCGTAATACATTTATATACTTATGAAAGAGTGCTATTGAACCATTGCAACGGTTCATATTTGACCATCAATTAAATATCTCTAACTACATTTGACTAACTATAACAGAATACTTAGGATATAAGTAATAACACTAATAACCCTAAAGTCTAGATTATATTATTTAAAAAATGAGTGAATGGATAGTGTATATATATGATTCTCCACTTTTGCCCTATGTTTTATAATACAATTATTGCTTTTATATAAATAAAATCCTTTAAAAAAAAGTAAACAAAGTTTGAGACCAGCAACTCCCCTCGGCCGTCGCCAATTCTTTTTTCCTTTGGAAAATACGTGAAAATAATAATAAAAATAAACCTACATGGAATTGCTTATGGATGTCACATGTTATTAAGATCTATAAGCTAAACGTTAATAAATTTAATATTTAATGTTTTCATTTATTATCAAATATCTTAATTGACTAACGGAATGATCAGTATTTTATATGTTTCTATGCATGGTGTACAACCTTCTCTTTACAGTCTTGCGCCTACTTAAGACCGCTTGACGAGGCGGTGCTTTCATTTGAGTATTTTGCAACCTATTTTAGAGAGAGAGAGAGAGTGGGTGGGAGAGACAATTTGGCCAGCTCTTGTGTTGTCGCCATTATCTCCGTTTCTCCGACGTGTAGTACAACCACCTCCAGCACCTTTCTGATTCTCTTTTTAGTTGAGGTTGACCCGATTGCCATATTATAGCCGTTCAAGATGGCAGCGGTGGTGGTGCAACCACATTGTGGCCCATGCGCTCTCTCTCTCTCTCTCTCTCTTCGCTCACCTAAAACTTTGAGATTTGTGAACCTACACACTTGTTTTTTCGATTACCGTTTTTGGCATGGTTTGTGACAGTGGCCATAGTGGTGGAGTAGATTGCCGTTATGCCTCCTATTTCAGGTTGACGAGGAGTCAACACTCGTCTTCTATTTGTTCAAAGTTGTGATATTGGTGTTTTGACTGCCTTTATTGTTCCTTCGCCTCTTTATCCCTCTGATACTTTTTTTAGGATTTTCAAATTTATCGTTATTTTGCTTTGGTTATTTCTTTGGTGCTTTTGGGAAATTTAATATGTCGATGGCGATGAGCAGTACCTCATTTGAGATTGAGCCTAAGCTGTTGGGCATGTCGATTATGTTTAGTTTGTGCATGTTGTCGCCTTGATGCCGCTCTTGAGAAAATTGTTTTGTCGATGACGATGAGCCTTGCTTCATTTGAGACTTTATTAAGAGGCAACCATAAATCCTTATCTAGTTTTAGTTTTTTTCTTTTTGCTCAGTGATATTTACTATGACTATGTTGTACCTTGCTGCTTCTATTAGGAAAATCGTTTTGTCAATTATGATGGGCATTAGCTTATCTAAGGGGTTGTTTGGTAGCCTCTTAATAGTTTCATTAAGAGGCTACCTCTAAAACTAGATAAGGATTTATGGTTAAGTAATAGGAAGATGTTGAATGGAATAGGAAGATGTTGAATGAGGTTAAGTGATATTTACAACTCTTAATAGTTTCATTAAGAGGCTACAAAAAAAAAACACAACTTTTTTCATTCAACTCTTAATAGTTAAGTAATAGGAAGATGTTGAATGGAATAATTTACATGTTTACCCCTCTAAACAAATTACTCTCATCAGTTCTCCCATCGACTTCTATTCCATCCACTTCTCTCACACCATACCACTCGCCACCCCTCGCCGGCACACCTATCGCCGCCACTTTTCTTCGCAGTCGTCACCCTTGGTTCATCGCCCCATTACCCTCGGTTCATTGTTGTTGTCTCTCACACCACAACAGGGTCACCACCCATCATGACCCCCTTCGTTTCCTCTTGGTTTTCGCACTACAACCGCTTGCCTCTCCTTGCTTTTCTCATTTCATCATGTAAACATCTTCTCATCTCAAGAATGTTTTAAGATTGTGTTTCATACTTTATTAAAGTTGTGTTTGCACTGATTCAAAATGTTTCGAGTTTATAAAAGTTGTGTTTTTTTATTCAAGATGTTGCTATTTTATGAAAGTTTTGTTTGGTTTGATTCAAGATGTTTCTAGTTTATGAAAATTATGTTTGTTTTGATTCAAGATGTTTCTAGTTTATAAAAGTTATATTTGGTTTGATTCAATATGTTTTTCGTTTATCAAAGTTATGTTCGGGCTGATTCAAGATGTATCTTGTTTATCAAAGTTATGTTTTGTTTGATTCAAGATGTTTCTAGTTTATGAAAGGTATGTTTTTGTTTAATCAAGATGTTTCTAGTTTATGAAAGTTATATGTTGCTTGTTTATGACACTTGGAGTTTATGATATTTATATGTTTATGGTTTTTGCTTGAAGTTCGTCGTTTTGCTAGTATCTAAGTTTGTTTCTTTTTGTAAATTTTTATTTCTTGAATAAATTGCTCAAAGAATATTGAGATTAATTAGAAGAAAGAAGGTGTTGAAAAAACATTTCTTGTTCATGTGTTACTGAAATGACACTTCAATAACGTCAAGGAAGTAGCCTTTAAAAATTAGAAAGAATGTAATGAAAAAACTAAAAACAGAACACAACTTCATAGTGGATCAATGTCAAATGAATAATCATTATAATTATTTAAAAACTAAATTTGCAGCCTTGTCTAAGCTATAAAACAATACTAGCAACGTTTATAATCACTTAACAAACACTTTTAAATTGTTGAAAGAAAATGACAATTTGAGATCAAGGTATTTTGTTATTATTTTTAAGTAACATTAATTATTATATTTCAATAACCTTATACTATTATATAATTTTTTCACATAATCTAACAAATATGTAGAAGCTTTGAGAAGTGTGCTTCTTTCTTAACCCAAACTTTGGGTTCAATTGTTTGAGGACTCAACTTCAAATGGATTTGACAGTTATGGGTCATCTTCTACACCTTCTCCGCTAGTTGCAAGTTCATCCTCATCAACGGACATTAGGGATATGCACCAAGGATTGATGGAATCCGTGTTTGGCCAGCCATGCATAGAGCTCGTATCCACCACCATGGAATAATGGGCCATACTAAAAATGAGCATGGGTATGTAATCCCGTATTTTCTACATCATTTTTTGTTTTAATTTTATTAGTTTATTTTATTTTTAGTTTTATTTATAAAAAAATTTGTGAGTATGTTCTCTACAAACCTTTACGTGACTTCACTCGTCCACTCAGACCTACCTAGTGGTTTAAAAGGTTTGTAGCATATGTTAAATGCAACCATGATTTCTATAAAAGTGAGATAGGTTTATCTGGTTGTTGAAGTTTAATAATATTTATGATAATAAAGTTTGGTTGAAGAAAAAGTTAGTTTTAAGACGAAAAACAATATAAAGGAAACTATAGATTTTTAACAAATTATGAGAGGCGTGCTTGTACACCAGTTTAGAACTTTACAGGAACCTATTACTAAGTTTGGAGACGTGTGCGGACTTATTGCAAATGATGATAGTGGTATAAAAAATCCAGGTGAATTTGATTTCAATCTTTATGTTTCATGAGTTTTGTTTATTTGTCATTTTTTGTTTTTGTGTATATTTTTGTTGGTTCGGTGGAATATAAAAGAACACATTATGTAGAGATATGAGGATGAAGTTTGTTTAAATGGCTCATTCCCACAACTAAGTACACGATGGATTATTAGAGATTGAGGGCAATGTCTGCCTCAAGTGTGGGGAGGAGGTTATGAAAAATTTGAAAACAAATGCCCTTAAGTAAATCTCAATTGTATATAAAAACTGCATTTTCCAATGTAAATTGTGAAACTCTGCTTAACCAAATGCACATGTAGAGATCCTTAGCCCATGGTTAGCTCACTTAATCATGTAGGCAAGTTTTGAAAAAATGGTCTAACCGGGGATAACAAGCTATATAGTGGACCTTTATGCATTCTTTCACATCATTAATCCTCGACCACTGTTTTGCGGTGAGATTTGAAGCCTATACATGAATTTTAGAACATCAATAGGTTTAATTGCTGATTATTCTTTCATGTGTGTTTACCAAATTAAATGATTACCCTTATCTAGAACTTACATATATTATAGTTTCAAGACCATGGACCAAACTATTGCATGAATATGATTGAGGTGCTAGGATTAACCTTTGTTTTTATTAGCCTTTTGGTTTTTTTGTTTTTTTACCTTTACATTATCCTACCTTGAAATTATCCCGTAGATGCCACTTTGATCCTCAACTTATTTATTGGTTTAAAACCCACATTAACTAAAACATTAAACTTTCTAAACCATTTTTATATTTAAATCCGTATGATGACATCCAGCAAGTAGTAATGAAGTTTTGTTTAGTATTGTTTATAATATTTTAGATATTTAGTGCTCTCATGCTTAAAAAAATTAAAATAATAATAAAATAGAAAAAGAGAAGAAAAAAGCAGAAGAGGTTTTGGGTCAAAATGACTATAGTGGTGAGAATCAGAGCCTCGTAGTAATAAGTTGATGATCATGGGTCACTATTACCCAAAGTCATTATTTACATTGTTTATTTCATTGTTTTAGTGAGCTTCAACTTATTTATTTGGATTTCATCACCATTAGCTATTTTTAAATTCTCATTCCACACCTTAATCCTAGCCTAACATTACAACCTCTTTAAAGAGCTCTTGATTTGTGCACCATTTGTGTCATTTGGTGGAGTTATTATTAGTATGCAAGCTTATGGTAATTGTGTTTTATTTTTTGTTTAAGAGTTTATAAAAATATACTAGTGTATCATATGCTAGTCTAGATATTAACTTGAGAGGATGGGAATTTGTGAGAGGTGTGTTTTCATTTAGAGGAAAAACTTGAAAGTGTGTTAGGCTCGAGGAGATTGGTTTATGTTTAAAATGCAATATCTTTGGCTATAAAGTTGTACTTTGAGCAACGAGCTAAAATTTTGTGAGTTGGGTAAGACCTTAAACCTTAACTAACGTTAAGTGAATATATGGCCATGTTGTTTTATTTAATGATAGTTATAGGTTACGAGCAAATTTGATTGAGGGAAGCAAATAATAAATATGGGGATGGCCTTTGCTCATCTAAGACAGAGCCTGAGTTCATTAGACTTGATGCTTTAGTTGGGTATATTGTTGTGTCGATCATATCTACTTTCACCATATTTTTTCGTGATGATGTTGTTATGAAAATTGTTATGTTGACAATGATAAGTCTTACCTAATCTGAGACTAAATGTTTTTGTTTTTCTCGACTGAGGTAATCTGATTGTTAACACTTTGACTTGTTGCTGGCTTGATGCTCCTGTTGGGTTGTTATTTGGTTCTTTGGTTTCTACTGTGCTTGATGCTTTGTGACGAGTCAATGATGATAGACTATTGTTCATTTGAGACACTCATCTGGTCGATGATGTTGGATGTTTGCCATATGAGAGATACAAGAAATTGTGGTTTTTTCATTAATAAACTACCTCTCATCTGAGGCATGTTGTGATTTTGAGCCTTTGTTCGAATGAGACATTGCTACATAGGTTGGCCAATTCGTTATTGTACATCACTATTTCTTTTGTTCAATGATTAACGTATACTATAATCGTAGTACGTTGGTTTCAATTACATTAAGGCTATGATGATACCAAAAAAGGTGTTTGTCGTTTGGCTAGTTTGCAGCCACTATTGGTCACATGTTCTGAGCCTAAAACAAGTTAATTCTGATACAATTAACAAACAAGTTACTTTCTTATCTCGAAAAATAAGTATGGTTATTAAACATTGACGAGACGAGTCGTGCAATGCGCGATGTAGAATACCCCTAGTTATAATAATATATGGTTTTTAATATTTAACTAAGTTATTTCTTAAATGCTTTAATTTTTTAATTAATTATAATGCTAAATTTGAGTAGTTGACATTTAAAAACCAGTTGAAATTGAATAAGTTAGTTAATAACATGATATTAGATGCTATTGGTTCTTTTAAGATGTTTTGACAAGATTATTAGACTTATAAGTTAGGTTATTTAACAGATTAAAATCGAAATCAAAATTTAATATATTTATAAGTTTATAAAAAAACACTTAACTTTCTCACTTTGCTTAGGGCCCTCTAACTAGTTAAGTCGTCCCTCGTTAGGAGCGTCAGTCGGTTGCTCATAGACAGCCACATATCATCATGCAATTCGTACGTAAGTTTTTTTTTCTTGTTTTTTTCCTTTTCCGGAAAATGTTAGGTGATAAATATGTTTATTTCTCTTTTAGATGTAAAGGTGTGGTTAGAGTGGCTTGTTCTTATTTTTGATAAAAGTTTGGTTGTCACAAGTTCGATTCTCATAACGGATGTGCCGCTTATTATTAAGCTTTTTATCATTGTACCGTTACGTCACATCATGTGGGTAAGCTTGTCATACTTAACTTTTAAGAGAAACAAAAAATAGTAATACCATAACAAGTTTGTCATAACAGATTATTCACTTTTAAGATCCTTTTTACAAATCCATTACTTAATCTTATTCTTCGAGTAGTAATTTTGACCCTGAATCATTGTAATGTCATATAACATTATATTTGTAAGAATTTAAACTTATAATATTTTTATAAGCGCAATTATTATAATCTCTACATACTAGCTATAAGATGTTCAATCTTATTCACATATATTAATTAATAAACAAGGTAGAATAAATTAATTAATTATAAAGATTATCCATGAAGATGCATTATTTAAGGATAAAGTGAGAATTAAGCAGGCAAAGATGCGATGGATATTTTTTGGTTAGGGGAAATTGAATCACATGCAATGGTGAGGCTTTTAGCAAATTAATATGAGATGGAATTTTTTTTTGAACAACAAATTTGGATTGAATCACATGCAATGGTGAGGCTTTAAGCAAATTAATATGAAGGATTTTTTTAACAACTTTGGATCACTAAGAGACATTGGCTCATCTGTTTATCTTCATTACTCGAGTACGTAACTCGAGATGATTCTCATAAAAAAACTCATCATATATGTGTGAGATAAAACTCACTAGCCTAATCTAGAAACCTTTTTTTTGTTACAGGTAAAATTTGATACCAAGACTTTTTTTATTTTAATAAGATCTGCGGGAACTTAATTCAACCATTTGAGATTAGAATTATTGGTTAATATGATATGGGTATACAACTTGAATTTAGCAAAGAACAAATATAAGATTAAAATAATAAAAAGTGACAACCAAAAAAAGCAACTCAATGGAAAATGACCTGTTAAGTATAATCAACTTTTGTTGCTGATTCTCTGGGATACCATGCAGAAAGCAAATCTAATCAAGCATATAATCTTCTACCTTTTCACAAATTCCAATTAGCTACCCTTGTTCTTCAACCCCATAAAAGCATGTAACACTTTTGTTACATAGATATTTGATGTGGGCTATTTTGTTCTTCAACTTATGTAGTGTTTTTACCCACCCTACCCCCTCTTGTACACTTTATTTGCTAGCTTTTTTCAATGAAATTTGCAGCTGTTTAATTTAAAAAGCGGTCCTTGTGCACAATGTGGCATAAAGTCTCAAACTTGATTCCTATAATATTAGATCTTTGAGGACCAAATCTCCATTAATCGGAAGACGTGAACTGTCTGATTTACCTAAAATCGAAGTATTCTATTAAACTCGTTCGGTTAAAATGTAAAAATCTACAAAACAACAATTATATAACCTGATCGAAGGGAAGAAAGGAATCAAATCACAGGAATAAAAGTGGGGTATCATCAAGAAAAGTTGTATGTGTTCTTTGTCCATAAAGTGCCAGTTGCCATAGTCCACCTTCACTATGTTGCACTTTCAACTTTTATGTGCAAAAGAAGGGTTTTTGAACTCAAAAGATAGATCCTAAAGCACATGGAAATGAAAGTAGAATCAATGAGTTTCTTTTTGTGTTGATTTTGTATGTGTTAGGCAATATTGAGAGAAAGAAAGCTAATTTTATGATGGCATCTAGGCACATGGTTCATGCATGCCATAAGCCCCTCCCACATGACCATGTCTTTTAATCCAATAAGCTAGGCCATGCCAAACAATCCATCCATCTGGTCTTAGTTTATTGTTAAGTTAGATTTAATATTTCACATCTTAATTAAACTACTCATTTTCATGTGATATTGTTTCTTTGCTTTGTAGCATAAGTTTGGGATTTGAAAATTGAGATTTGATAAGCCCTACAAGATAAACGTTAGGCAAATTTCACTCTCAACAATGGCATTATTTTGATCAAAGCATCCTACTGAAAAAAGAATATATTGTAGGGATCATATTCCCTCTCTTGTAGTGACAATGATAATTTAAGATAGTCGAATTCCCTTTCTAAGACATGTACCTTAAAAAGCTGGACGATAGATGATGTAAACCCCATCGGATTCACTTGACAAGAAATACAAACCATGGACCCCTACCAGCTCTAGGTTTTGGACTTTTTGATGGCTCATTGTAAAAGACAAGTCGAGTTGGCGAATGTCAACACATCATATCTTGGCCCTAGTTTTGAAGTTATTGCGTTCTTGGAATTACTTCAAAACCCCATAAAACATAAGCACGAGGTAAACGAATAATGAAATCCTAAGTAAAGATTGATGATAGAAGAAGCCAATTTCTTATATGGGACCAAAAACAAATTGATCGCACAATAAATGGTCTTCTAATGGACATGCAATCATATTGTGACAACCAATAATGGTGGGGCATGAAATTAATTTTCATAGAACTTGCTATGTCTGCAACAATCTAAAGAAATAGCTAGGTCCTAGCTAGGATTTTCTAAATCTAAAACAAGGCAAGTATTTCAAACAGAACTAGACTTTGCTAGTATATTGGGACCAAAATGGACTAACGTCTAGAATGTGAAACCTATTTGTCTTGGCCATGGGGTCAATACTCAATGGTAGATATCGTAAACTATGGAAATTCTTGCTAACAATAAGTTTCGGTATTGAATATATTTAGTTTTTTATTGTCATAATATTAGATATATTAGAAGTGCAAACTAAACGAAAAAAATGTTGTCACACCTGCCTTTATTTTTTCCAAAATGACAAAAGCACCAATTCCGAAATTTGAGTTTCTCAATATAATTAAACAACCGCTAAACTTATATCAACTTGCATTTTGCTCCTTGTATATATTTAATTTTTTTAATTATTATTTTTACTATTTTTATTATATTAACTATTATTATTATTATTTATTTATTAATTTATTTATTATATTTATTATTATTATTATTATTATTATTATTATTATTATTATTATTATTATTATTATATTATTTTATTATTATTATTATTATTATTATTATTATTATTATTATTATTATTATTATTATTATTATTATTATTATTATATTACTAGGATGGTAGAGATACAACAATGTATATGTAGTTGTAATATGACAAAGATAACCAAAACTTGTTTCTTCTTACAATATGGAAGGGATTCCGCTTGAAAAAATATCATCTTGAATATTTTCCAATTTTGAAAAAAAAAAAAGAGTGACCATCTTAAATATTCTAGTCTAGCTATCATGTTCTGTTCTTTCATGTTTTGCTTAATTTGTGATCTTATTGGAATATATTTACAAGTGGTAGGTCATGAAAAGATATAGTACTTTATATCTTCAAGTGCAAAAGGTGAATTAAAATTGATTGGGAGAGAGTTGTTTAAATAGAACTAACAAATATCTCAAATACTTAGAGAGCACCTAGCTAGATAGTTGATGTCACAGTGTGGTAGTGCATCCGTCGTACTTGGTTTGTGTACACTACAAGAAATGTGAACAACATGAGCGACACTATTAGCGGCGACATTATCAGCGGCGATATTATCAATGGCAATTAATGGTCAATAGGGGTGAACCTTTTGCAGCAACTTAATACCGGAGATTTGATATTGGTTATGCATTTGAAGTTCTTAGCATTTAGCTAGTGAAAAAACATCATTGCAGCATATGATGGCTTTAACTAAACTGGGGCAGAAGATTTAACTTTAATTGAGGTAGTTTTAGAAGCTATATGGTTGAAGGTCTTTGTTTCTAAACTTGGGTCCAAGATCATGGGTGCGTGCAATGGTCTTGTGTGATATCAATGGTGCAATGCATTTGTCAAATAATCATATGTAAAGTGAGAGGATCAAACATATCAATTTGATTTTATATTTTATAAGAGATATCATAAACTAAAAGGAGAAGAAAGTTGATAAGGTTCATACTAATGATAATGTTATTGTTATGGTAACAAGTCGCTATTAGTTCCAAGGTTTCTAAAGTGTTTGGATGCATTTCACATATGTTTAAATCTCTATATATAATTAATGAAAGGGTTTCAACCACGTAACTTGATTCTAAGCAATATGTTGTCATATGGCACATTCTTAGCAAACAATTGCTACGTGTCGTTTTATTAGCAATACAATTTTAACAAACAATTGGCATGTGGCTTGATTTTAATGTAGATTCTATAGTTACTGCAATTAGTCAATAATTTCATCAATCAACTAATAAACTCATTTTTACTTTCCATTTACATTATAGTAATTACAATTAGCCATCAATTTCTTCAATTCCATCCTAAAATATTATTCTCTCAAAAATAATAATTATAACTATCAGTTATCAAATGACCTAAAATATACATTCTCTTAAAATATCATATTTTAGAAATTTTAAATTTAAATTTTTGAATTTTACATTGTTGCTAAAATTAACTCAAAAATATTATATTCCTTACATAATTTCCCTAAATAATCGTCTTACATTATTGCCGGATATTATACAACTTTATCATATATATAAAGATTTACATTCTCATTTAAATATATCTACAATCGATTTCTTTGTTTGACACTGTTGTTTATGTTTTAAGAATACTATATTATAATGTGCAGCTTGTTGAAAGGTTTCAGCTATTCTTTATATTTAACCTGTTCTTTTTATACATTATACACTGAAATGTTGTAGGTCGGATTTTTAAAAATCTTATATAGATCTTTTCTTACAATGCTGCTGATTTGGCTAAATTTTTAGCAATAATTTGCCACATGACACATTATTAACAAACAATTATCATGTGTCGTCTTCTTAGCTATATGATTTCAAAAATAAGATTGAGTTTATTAGAATCACGAATCTAAGTCAATTATTTAAAACCGACAATTTATATATACTTTGATTGAAAATCTATTTTCAAAAATTATAATAGTTTAAAATACTAAAATCTATCATTGATTTATACAAAAAAATAATGTCCTTTCACACTACTAAAAAAATGAGCATTTGCGACCGTCAAAATAGTCACAAAATAGTCGCAAATGCCCTTTTGCGACCAATTTTCTTGGTTGGTTATACCCTGGTCAGTAATTCCCTTTGCGGCCAACTTTTGCGACCAAAAGATTCTCGCGTCCAATCTTGCAACTAAATCGTCCATCGTAAATTTAGCGACCAATTTTGCAACCAAATCTTACAGCGACCGACTTTGCGACTGATTTCACGACTAGAAATCCATTGCAAAACAAGCAACCAATTTGGCGACCAAACCTTTTTTGCTACCAATTTTGTGACCAAACCTTTAGCGACTAAAATTGCGACTGAACTTTTTATGATCGATTTTATTACAAAACTGCTAGCAACTAGTTTTGCAACCAAACTATTAGCAACCAAAGTAACGACCAAAATTTTGACCGATTGGTTTTGCAACCAAATATTCTCAACAGATTTAAGATCTAAGCAACGTTTCATTAATGACTAGTTTTCCCACCGCATTGCAACCGTTCTACAACTTTATTTATTATATATAGGGTGTATATATATATGCTTCTTGTTTTGGCATTTAAATTTAATAGTAATTTTCAGATTTTTGTATATATAAATATTTATATAAGAATTCACAATATCTTCATTATACAAAAAATCAAACATGCGAGTGTGTACACAATATTTATATAAGAATTCACAACTCATTATTTTCATTCTACTAAATCATCCAAGAAGTAGTGTCTACACCCAAAAGGGAATCGAACTCATATGATAAGGAGTTCACTTAAGATATCCAAGGAAAATCAAAGACGATTGTCTACACAGTGTATTTTCCACCAATGTAAGCCAAACTTTCTTCATCTTTAGATATTTCCTTCATGTCTAATGATAGCCAACAAATGGTTGGAAATATTTTTTTACACCTGAATCTCAGCATGATCATATGCTTCTGTTCGTATGATTATTAGGTTGTCTAAAAGAACCACAAAGACTTGCCTTATAAGTTCCTCTCTAAATCAGGTGATGTCAGTAAAGATAAAATAAATATCAAATCTTTTTGTTACTGAAACATAAAATACTTCAAAGAGAAACTTAAAACTGTTGGACTGCCACTCCACAAATCAAATACCATAAATACTCATCATTGATGAAAGTTAAAATTTTCAAGAATGTAGAAATTATTACCTCACAATACATATTCCTCTATTGGTGGCAAATATTTGAATCAGAGAGAATGAACTTTCTAAATTAAGCATAGTTTAAGTATGAGAAACACTCTATATCCAACATATATACCTGTAAAACAAGTTAAATCAGTAACATAAATATAATATGTGTAAAAATGATGTAAAAGGAGTACCTCCTGGTTCAAAAAAAAACTAGGCCTCATCATTTGAAACAAAAGTACCAATGAAATAGCATTTCAATTACAGTTTATATGTGTTACTATCTCTCAAGCTCACACTCAAATTAATAGGTAAACGACATAGCAAAATTCCCAGTTGCTGGATAAAACAATAATAAGCAATATGGACTTGGAGTATAACAAAGTTCACGTTACATGATTGCTTACTACCAAAATAGATAAAATTATGTATAGTTACTTACATGATCATGTTTGATGGGATCATCTCCATGCTAAAGTGCATAGTAATTTCTCAAACTAAATCCTGTCACACATATCAAGCCTCCATTTAATTTTTTAGATTTGTAGGTGAAACTAAGACCAATAGTAAGTTTATTAAATTTGGATGGTAACTACTAACACGTATTGTTTGCATGTGGAACGAGGGTATTGAAGTTGAAAAATCATTACTATAGCACATTATCACACAGGCATTTAATGAAACAGGTGATGTGTGTAACTAAATGTTGCAATTGATGAAAGTGATTGAGATAGTAAGTCCACGAAGTCATTGATGAACATGAATTGGTTTAAATTGAAGAGGATATGAGACAATACAAAGCAGAAACTCTCACTATATTGGTTTCGGTCTTCTTAAGATGGAATAAAGTTTATTTATGCTGGAAATCTCAACTCCTTCAAATGATGTTCCTGATAGAAGCCGCTGGTTCTCATGAACATTAGAAAGCAACATCGTTTCTGATGTTACTTTTATTATCACTCTCATCTGATATTGCTCGTTGTGTAGCCTTTGATTCCATCATAGCCTAGTGTAGCCCATGAGAAATTTGACCGTAAATGAATTAGGCGGTGAAAGAGTTTAGAGATATGTAGGGTCGTGGATCGAGAAAAAGAGTGGAGTCGAGATTTGTGTCGTAAATTTGTTATGGCGGGAAGTTTTAAGAATTAAGGTGGAGGGAATTTTGAGATTTAGGAAAGTTTATTTTTTTGAGGGCGGTGTGTTTTTTTTAATTTTAACAAACTAAAATAATATACATATATTAGAAATATTGTTGCTAACATAATAAATTATATTAAATATAATGTGTGTACTTGGGTGGAACTAATGTAATTTATTTGAATAAAATTAAATTATATTAATCTTATGTCTATAATAATAGATTGTTATTATTGTTTTATATAAAACTATAATTAATATAAACTAAAACTTATGAATATTGATTATTGTTGATTAATGCAACATATTGTGTTATACACATGTTATTGAGTCGTATCAAATCTTAACAAGTCATTATAGGTGATTTTGGGTTACCACAAGTCATAATGACCTGTTTAATAACCTTAATTGAATATATTTAGGACCTATTATTGACTAATAATAAGATTGATTGACAATTCATGACCTTTACTGACCTAAATAGCCCTAATTAATTATCGACGACCCAAATTGACCTTAGTTGGTGGGCACTAGCCACTTTACTAATTTGATCACTTAGTTAGTTTGATAGTTTTGACCATAACAAATCATGAAACCCAAATTACCCTAATTGACCAATACTGACCCTAACGATTCTAATTAGCCATGAATGACCATGTGTGGTTGTGTCTCTTAATTGACCAATATTAAACCTAACTTACCACTATTTGCCCTAGAATGATCCTAATTGATTAATATTAGAAACACCAATCCTGATTGAAATTTATTTACCTTGAATGTCCATAACTACCCTAGTTAATTCTAATAAGTGGCTATTGACCAATATTAACCTTAGTTGCCTTTAATTAAAGTTTAGTTACTCTAAATAAGTCTAATTATAACTAAGTGATCTTAATCGTCTCTAGTTAAGAGCAGGTAACCTTAATTGCCCCTTATTGAAACTAAGTGACCTTAATTGTTATTTATAGAAACTAATTTACTCTAGTTTCCCCTAAATGCCTCTCACCCTTTTTTTTAACGGCAAATGTGCGATCCTACTACGGAAAATAGGTGTTATCTTAATCGGGCTCACCTATCTGTGTCCCAGCCGGGACCGCACCCCTAACCCCTTAGAAGAAACCCATTGCTGGAAAAACCATCTGGATCAACTCTGAACATATTGCTCAAAGTGAGATTTGAACCCATGACCTTCTTCATATTTACATGTCATGGGTACCTCAACTTAACTAGTTCGACTAATGATCATTAGTAAATTGCCCTGATCCTAATCGATCAATATTGACTCTCGTTGACCATAGTGACTAATATTTGACTCTTGTTGACCAATCTTCCTAATTGACCAATATTGACTCTCATTGACCATATTGACTAATATTTGACTCTTGTTGACCAATCTTTACGCTAATTACGGCCAATTTTGGTGGATGTTTTTATGACCGTAATTTATTTTCATACTTAATATAATTTACGACCATCATGAAGGTATTATTTTTGGTGGTTAGGCATGCGATTATTTACTCTGGTTGTTAAATTTTTTTATTTATATTTAATTATCTTAAAAGTTTAGCAATTGTATTTGCGACCAAAACAATTTTAGTAGCTATACTTTCGACCAGTTTATTTCTCATAGGCGGGTTTGAAACTATTTATTTCAATGGCTATATTGCGACCATTTTTGCTCTCCGATCATTTACGGTATCTGGGTTTGTGACTATTTACCGGGATATATATTTTTTTATTTCTAAAAAAATAACAAACATACACGCAACTGTTTTTGTGACCAGATTGAAATTTATTTTTATTTTGAAACCACATACAGTCGTTACGACCAAAACAATTTTGATTGTTAAACTTGCAAATGTTTTTGCGACCAATTTAGGTTTTATTTTATATTTAAAACTATAGGATTGTTTTTGCAACCAAAACAATTTTGGTAGCCAGATTTGCGACCGTATTTTGCGACCACTAAAATTTGTATTTTATTTTTAAATTTTTTTTACTACTAGCGAGAATAATTTTGACGAAAAGTTTTAGTAGCTGTATCTGCGACCGTTTTCGCATCCAGTTTAGATTTTGTTTTGATTTATTTTATTTTTGTTACAAGTAGCAATGGTACTCGCGACCAAACAATTTTGGTTGTTGTATTTGCGATCATTTTTTGCGATCAAATTTAATTTAAATTTAGTGTTTTCTGTTTTATAAAACCGTTTTGTAACAACTAGTTTTTACACATGGACAACTGTATGTCACATTGTCAAAAATTACAAGACGAGATGGATTAAAACTATTTATATTAGATGGCAATGGTGAATTTTCAAATACAACCTCAAATATTGTATACAAAGAGGTTTTTAGAGATTTTTAAAATTCTATGTTTTTTTGTTTGTATATAAATTTGTCATGGAATTTTATTATGTACATATTTTTTAACTATCATGTTCTTATACATTATAAACTTATATTCTCATGACTATTTAATTTTAAATGTATTTAGTGACAATTTAATTTTTTAACACGTGTAACATACGGGTTGTTAAGCTAGCTAGTTATATGTTTTTTTTTTTTTTTTGAAAAGCTAGAATTTTATTTATCACCAAAACCCAACGAGCAGATAGGAGAAAACCATACTAGAAGCAACAGACCAGGCCAACAAACAAAACAATTTAGCTACCCAAATAGAGAAATTACACCAATAACTGCATACTAAATCACGACATTTTGATCCATTCTTAATCCATAAGAATCCAAGAGTTTTAATTTCTTTCAAAATGGCTTTTGGTGAGGTTTGAAGTTTTGAGAAAATCATATTATTCCTGGCTCTCCATATAGACAAACAATAAACCAACCATAACCGACTGAACTAAGCGCTAGTTAGTTACATTTGATTATGCATTAAGGCAAAGATTGTTAAAAATAGTGCTAAATTTAATGGTAATGGCCTTTCCGTAGTAATCGGTAATAATTGGACTGGTCGTTACTAACTGATACAAGTTAATTTGGGCCTACATGTAAAGTTACTACTGAAGGTGTAAGTTTTATAATAATTAGTATGGTTACTATTGATGGCGAATAAAGAGTTTTGGTAGAGGGTTTGTTAGAGTTACTACCAAAGTATAACTGAAGGATTCTTACTATGTGATTGTTTTAGTTTGTTAGGTAGGTCTATGTAAGCGGTGAGGATGAACTCGTGGTTTCCATTTTGTTTTCTCGTTCTCATTTCCTTTGTAACCATTGAGTATTATCAATAAAATTGTAATAGTTGATGTTCAATTTCTTAATTTCAATGTGTTAATATGTTATTCTTTGGTGATCGAATATAGTTAATGCATATCTCACATATAACATATTTATTTCATCTTAAACCATGGATCTCCCATTTAAATAATTGAAGCTTAGTTGAAAGCCCTTTTCTATTCACATTATTCATGGAAAGATTAGTTGAACGTAGTTGATAACGATAACTAAAGTTATTGTTAGAAAAACTTTTAAAATAAAGTTAGAACTTTAGTAATACGAGATGTGCCATTATAATATTTAGGGAAATAGGGACCATTTATTAACATAATATAAATCAGAGACTTTATGTAACAAGTATTCTACCGATCCATAAAATTGTTTAAGAGATAAAATAGATATTTTTTAAAATGCCTTCTAACTGCTTCTATTAACCATATTATATACACACTGTAAGATTTAAACCCTTAATTATTTAAATAGAAGAGAGGCGTCTTATTAAAAGATGTCCCCCTAAGGACAATAGATAAAAATATATATAAGCAATTACCATTGAAAATAGTCATATAGATATGATGTGCTTATTGCACAAAGTATTCTTACATGCTTTGCATAGGATGTCATTAAGATGTGGTAAGTGTCTTGGACATGAGGTTGTATGAATCAGTATTTTCCGCGCGCGCCATAAGTATATGCAATATGCGTCCATGTATAATTTAGTTATCCTTAGAATTACGTCTTCTATATAACACCTTATGTTAGGTATATAAATATTGCGCTAGGTATATAAATAAGTCCACACGATATTACCCAAAACATATCAACCATTTTTTAAAAAAAAATTCATAATATATCGCAGTGTTTTATTGAAATTTAAGAATACAAATTTCTCAGTGGTATGGTTTTTTGTTATCCATAAAAGTGGTATAGATTCAAATTCTTACAAGTATAATATTAGTTTAGATTAGATTTTTTAAGAACTTGTTAGAAAAAAAAAAAAAAAAAAAAAAAAAAAAAAAAAAAGACAAAGTTATGAAGGTGTTAAAATCATGGAAATGATGTTCCTCTCACATGCTAAGAGTTCAAGTATTATTTTGAAAAAAAATGATACAAATAAAGACACTCCTACCCATTTAACTCGTCCTATTTGTGTACATATGACACCCCTATTTACCATCTCGAATTGTTTATTAGTATTCATAATGACTAATATCACTTCATACATTTTTACATTACTTTGTATTTGATATTTATAACATTTTATTTGATATTTATTTACATTATATATATTACACACATGCATGCACTCATAATCTTGTGGTTATCACATATAATAAATTTTATTTGTTTTGTGATAGAGATATCTACGTGATTTGGAAGCTATGGTTAGAGTATGAATAGCACTTGATTTGAACAAATATTTTCTTGAATTGTTTTGTTTTTATTTGATATAAATTTGCAAAGACTTTGACCAATTAATGGTCATGAGCAGACAATTCCGACTGATGTGGAATGTGGAATATGTTTGTTGATGACAACATACGATTCACTGGCAGATGCGTCAGTGTCACTTTTCTAATTGATTACAAATTTATATTTATAAAAATTCTTATTTTTCAATTTTTATTTTCAAATTTTTTATTTTTAATTTATTTTAAATTTAATTTACTTATTTTTTAGTTCGCAAACTAAGGTAACCTAGTTGTAATTAAAAATGACTTTTTTATTTTTCATACTTGTTATTTGAGTGTTTAAATTATGCAATCGTTCTGTTATAAAAATTTTAATCTAATACTTTGTATTTTTTGATAAAAAATAATTTGGCTTTTAATTTTTATACTTTTTAAATGCTAAAAAGTCTCATGCTTTGTTGATTTTGTATTGTTTAAATGTAGCATTTAGCTCTTACTTTGTTGATTTTAAACTATTTTATATAGCATTTAGTTTGTCATGCTTTAGATGGTTGTACTTATATACCTGAAATCAACACGTTTTAAAGATTTACAATAATTAAAATTTGTTAAAAATTCAACGAGAGAATATGACAAATTTGAAAATAATATTTTGGAAGAGGTGTGTGACAAGTAAAGGGGTGTTTACAGCCTATCCTTTAGAAATCCTTGCAAGTATAATATCCCCCAATTTTTGTAACTAGCATATTGGTGTTTGTGATCATTGTCTAATGATAAAATCAAGACTTTCGTCTTTTTAAGCCTATTTTGACATAATTTTATTGGGTAAACAACTAATTTAACTCGTATGACATCGCAATCAAGAGGTTACAAATACAGATATATTCTAGGTATGAAATGATGCGATTTCTAGTGTTCAAACGTATCTTATTGAAGAAAATTACATCTAACAACTTAAGATGATGTGCTTCCATTCATTCTCTTTGGTCATGATATGAGTCACCAACAAAATTAGATTATAAGTTTTTTACAAAACAATATTGTTGGTATTGAAGTTGAAATCACAAACAAAAAAATTGAAACTCTTTAAGATAAAAAAAAAGTTCTATCTTTAATGAATTTAAAGTCTTTATATTTAAAATTGTGAGAATAAAACTTTTTAGACAACTAAATAAATGTATGAATTAAATGTTTTATAATTTTTTTAACGACCAACGAATAATTTTAAGCTCAGTAACCTGGGTAAAACTATTGGCAAATGACCACCCACACCCTTGAACATAGACAGGACTGGTGACTTGACCTGCCCACCGTTAAAAAAAAACACACCTCCCAAAGATACACTGTAGTAAAATCTCTTACTTCTTTAGAGAATTAAAAATCAAATCGAATAGAGAAAAGACAGGCAAAATAGGTTAAAATCAAGTGTCTTCAAATAAGGGAATGATGGGTCTAAGAGTCTAGTATACCTACTTTTGTTGGGTTGTCAAAGTGTTTGACTTGATAAGACGTTTCAACCGTAACTTATGGACCAATAACTTGTAATCGATTAAAACTATATATGCATAATTTAAATTGAACCGTTTTTCTAACAATTTAATCGTATTCAATTGGTTTATTATAAATTGACCAACTCTTTGTAGGTTTTGTAGTTTGAAATGCACGTAGAAATCTATCTAAGTCATGTGTGTTTACTTTGACATGGAAGTATTTTAATGGTAGTCTTCAAATCTCATTCGGATAATTTAAAGATATACAAGAATAAGTATGTAATGTTTTCTTGTGAAAAACTTAAAACAAAATAGACCAAAGGATTTCCTTTTTTTTATATAATTAAGGAACCATTAATACGTTTCGTTGGAAAGACACAATGCTTCGTGAAAAAGTATGTCAATTGGTGGTTAAAACGGTTGGTAACTATTTAAGTTACCTTCAGCAAGACCTATGAGTAATAATAAGTCAATTATGATGATCGACTTATGTTAGTAGTAACCTAGCTCTACTTTTCAACTATGTGGTTAATTGCCCTTATTGTTGTAGATCATACTTACTACTAATCGAGTTCTTGTTGTTCTTAGGTCATGCGATGATGACCTCTTCTCGTGCAACGTTCTATTAACTATACGTATTCGAAGCAACTTCAATTCTATAAGTGTTCAAAATTAGAATAGTCTTGAATAAAAACACACCACATCTCACAAGTTGTATTAATATATATTTAGATTTTTCTTTAGGCTTTTAAGTAATCTAAGACACTAACACACTTGAATTTATTCCATATCAGAAGACCATGGTTTGTAATAACATAAAAATATTCATTTCACCTATGTAATTTTGGCACTTTGTAGAATACATGCCAAATAAAGTACATTTACTAGAATAAATTTCATGAATCAACCCATTTCTATGTTGCATATCACATTGAAGGATGATAAATTGATTATAAATTTCAAGGAAAATTACATAAGATAGTTATATCATAAGTCTACAAATTTTTTTAAATGTGATACATAAAATAGGTATATAACCGTAAAAAAGACTCTCTTTCTCTCCCTCAATATATCCGGCTAACACAACATTAAAATGATTATATGATTATCACAATTATCTACTCCGAATAGAATGTGTGTATTAATATTTAGTATTTAAGATTTACATAAGTTGAAGGTAAAATTATTCTTAATCTCGTATTGAAGGATGATAAATTGATTATAAATTTCAAGGAAAATTACAAGATGACATAAAGTTTATATTATAAAACAAACCCTAATGTGTTATGCCCAAAAAAAGGGGTCCTGCATGTCAACACTTATACTATATGAAATCCAGCAATTAATCAAATTTAGGCCTACCTTTAATCTCTATACTAATAAATAAAAATAAATCCGGAAACTTGTCACCATTCTAAGCCATCTAATAATTGGTTTTTCCGCTTCTCTCTCCTATTAATTAATAGCTATTCACTAATTAATAACTATCCATAATTAAAATTTTAAATATATTAACTTTAAATTTTCAAATATGTAATACATGGGTTTATTCAATCAGTATAATACATAATATTTAAAACATAACGTTTTATATTATTAACCATGTAACAATAAATTTATTTAACCCGTGTATTACACGGGATTGTAACCTAGTTAATTATAATATAAAACAATGATTAAACACAGGAGACCAGACTCATAATCATCTGTCTTTGATTTCTTTCTTCACCAAACCATCAAAACTATGATTGTCAGATTGCACCGGATTGATTATCACATGACTTTATCAAGGATTTCTTCCCTTAATGATAAATGATTACGAGTTCAATTATCATCTAACAACGAGATTGCTACAAATGTTAAAATTAAAAGTAATCGGAGAAAATGAGATGTGATTATCTATTTAATATTTATTTATTTAATCTAAAGACATTAAGAAGTATTATGTGTTTGACATGTTTTCTATAATTTAAAAAAATAATATTTCGATCATTGTGTCTAATACGTTAGGTTATTATGTCATATATCAAGTCATTTGTCAAATATTTTTCATTAATAGTTATAATTATTTATTATTTGTTTTACGTTTTACTTGACATCGTTTTATTTTTCTCATTGTTTTGTAAATATTATATATTAAATTTGTAGTTATTATGTTATTGTATTTTACAATTAAAAATATACAATAATATTATTTAATCAATGTTGGCTAACGAAAGATGGTAACACTAAAAACTCGTCCAAGCATCAGAGAATGAAAGAAGTAGCGAAATGCTTTTGAAAGCTGAAGCGAAAGAGAGAGAACAACTGCTCATAATTGACACTAAAATTTTATTAAGCATATCTCGAACAAGAAATATAATTACAAAACCCATTATATATGGAAATGGGATGTCTTGACGAGAAGGATTTAAAAACTGGGTCCATCAAGCACTATGATGCTTGTGCATCGTTGTCCGTGATGAATATTCGATCCATAGATAAGAATATTTGTTTTAGAAATGTGAATATTCCCCTTGAAGGGTTGTAACGGTCTGTTAAGGAATTGGTTGCGGTTCGCCAAGGACACGCGCGACCAAAAACCATATAAAAGGCCCCAAAATGCCGAATTTAACCCAATTTGCACTCATCTTGGTTCTCACTCGCTACAAACACACTCTTATTACTTAACGTAGTGGGAATGAATAGGATGCTAAACGTTGCGATGTGGCAAGGCAATATGATGCCAAAGCCACTACAAATTAATTAAAATGGAATGTCAATTACATTCACCCCAACATATTAACTTCGCAAGTCTCACAATTGTCTATATATGTGTGTGTGGGTATTTTAAACTTTTTGATATTTTTAATTATACTCTTTCATAATTCATTCTATAATTTTCCATTTTTCTTATATTTCTTTAGAATATGAATCAACTACACAACCAATTAGATTCTTGGAAGGTGGATGAGACGGTAATTATTGAAGGTGTTCAAGTGGGGGTAAAACTTATAGTCGAGCATGTTCAAATGTCACGATCGGAACCGGATGGACAACAAGCACCACTGGAATGGGGTCGTGCGAAGGCGCATAACCGGCTAATGCAAGATTTGGTCCAAGATTATTTTTTATGTTGCTAATTAGGACTACATTTCACTTATCTGAGCTCTTAGGTTGATATTGGCAACGTTGTGATTGTGAAAGTTAGATTATTGTAGACCAATAGTAGAAGTGAGTCTAATCGCTCCTTTTTCTCTAATTGCTTTTGGGGTTATACACGAGCTATTAAATTAATTCCATTATGTATTGTTTTATGGGTATTGCATGGTAAAATCTGTTTTAATGTCAAAGGTTTCATAGTTTATGTGCGTTTGGACCTTAGCCATGTTAGTCACCAACAAACCATTAAGGTAAGTTTGTGGCTTGACCAGATGGCATGACACCCAAGTTACCTCAGTGCATATGTGCGTTTAGACAGATCCATCTAGGTAGGAAGACCTCACTCCAAAGAATCGTCATTATGTTATATTGATGTTGAAAATGTGTTTGGAATATGGTGTGCTAGGGTTTTGGCAGTTAACCATTACCAATCCCCATCCGCCTTACTTTGAGAATCTAGAATGGCATATATGTTATCATACACACTTTGACTTGTTTTTGTTGTTAATGAGAATTGATTTGAAAATTATATGCTTATACATACACTCACTCACGTTGACGCCTAGAATTGAATCATTGTTTATGACTAGCCAATGACATTGTTGTTGATGTTTTAACTCGAGTTTTAGGTACAACAAGTGTCGAAATGCATTAGTTAGGTCATGGGACCTAGTACGTTTTGATGTAATTTTTTGGATACCACATAAGAGGGTTAGAATTGGTTGAGGCTACTTGGTAGAAATGGTTTGTAATAATGCCTATGTTGGATGCTAACGCATTGGTAGCATAAATTTTGTAAATGCTATTAATTTCTTTAATTCGGTCTAGATTGTGGATTTGGGTTGTAACACCTTAATCTTTTGACCAGTTTGAAAGGTAATAAAGGAAAAAAGGACGGTTTGATGTTTTAAATAAATAAAATGAATTAAAGATGGAAAAATGTATGTTCATAACCCTAAAAAAACTTATAAAAGGAAGGGGTGATCGCCCATGCAAAGTACCAACTGTTATGCATAAAATGATAGATCTAGGTTAGATCTATGCTTATTGGATGTTTATACACCATTTTTAATGGATAAAGTTAGCATCTTTATGTGTGTATGTGTACATCTCGATCTATACTCTTTGGTAAGGTTCTCACTAGTTCTACATAAGAAGGTGAGTTCAAGATCACTACTTTTATGTTTTTCACTAATTTTGAGTATGATATGCATGTTTAAATGTGTTTTAACATGTAGATCTAATATTTTAAGATGTAAAGTTATCACTTTTATTTTTTTAAGGTTCATGTTTTATCAAAGTTATGAAATTATTTAAAGTCTATGTAAGAACCCTAGACTATATGTCAATGTTCTAATGATTTTCAAAGAAACCATTGGTGTAACTTTGCATAATTTCCATCACAACCGAAATAGACAACCCATTGTTACCGTTACTATTACCCGCATTGACCTTCCCATCCGCATTGACTACTTCACAATGTAATTGTAGTTAATGCGAAAAGGTAAAGCTTCACCCGCAATAATCTTACTCGCATTCACTTCTCCAACCGCATTGACATCTTAGTTAGTCTAAGTATGGCAAAAGCGAAAGTATGCATTGTGATCCGCATTCACTATCAACAGTATTCACTGCTACCCGCATTCATTACTACCCATATTGACTCAATACTTACCCAACTCAAAAGTTTCATCCGCATTGAACCAAATCATCCACATTATTACAAACTATATGTATTAAGCTAATCCACCTGCATTAATCCAATACTTAGCCAATATAGACCATTGCTCATCCGCATTGGTCAAGAGTCATCCATATTGACCTGTGGTCATCTGCATTAGATAACCATAATCCACAATCTTTTTTCTTGGGATATTTCTCTATGTCCATCTACTATCCAAGCCCAAAGGAATTCATGCTTAGTTATGTCTATTGCTATTAATCAAAGAGAAAGTGCTAAAAAGGATTTCAATGTGATTCACCCTTTCACCTAAGTCTGGCTTTATGCTAGCAATTGTAGGCTTGCTTCGTGCTTGCATTCAGTGGTCTGCTTTGTGCTAACAATCATAGGCTTGCTTCGTGCTTGCATTCACTAGTCTGCTTTATGTTAACAATCATAGTTTTGCTTTGTGCTTGCATTCTCTAGTGAGTTGTGTGCTAATAATCATAGGCTTGCTTCATGCTAGCATTCATAGTAGTTAGCCTTGTGCTAGCATTTCATAGCCTTTGCATACTTGCATGGTATAATCACCATATATTTAACACTAGGTTATAATCTCGTGTAATACACGGGCTAAATAAATTTACTATTACATGGTTAATAATATAAAAAGTTATGTTTTAAATATTGTGTATTATACGGATTGAATAAACCCATGTATTACACATTTGAAAATTTGAAGTTAACATATTTAAAATTTTAACTATAAATAGTTATTAACTAATAAATAGTTATTATAACATTCATAATTAAAAGCAGAGAGAAACGGAAAAATCACTTATTAGATAACCTAAAATGGTGACAAGTGTCCGGGTTTATTTTTATATATTAGTATAGAGATAGAGATTCACAGTAGTTAGCTTTATGTATACTTTCTTTGTATCCTGAAAAGTTAGATATATTCCTCTTTATAAAGCTCAAAAAACTTTATCTGATTGTTTCCGAACCTAATTATTTTAAATTCCTTAAAATCTTCCGAAAATGAAAACAAAACGTTATACGGAATTTTCAATCACTAATAATCGATAATTGTGATTCTTACATGTTTTAATATGTTACAAAACAGTCTAAAAGTAAATAGAATACCGAATAAAGATTGTTTAGACACATAAAACCTTAATTGTCACTTGTAGCATAATGATAACAGTCAAATACTATTATTGAAAAAAAATAGTATACAAATTCTAACATGAGGTATATTAAGTATTGGTATAATTTAAAAGCAGAAACATATGAGTGTATAAAGAAAAAACTTAATTGGAAAAAATATTTTATATTATCTTCAATCTTCAATTACTAATAAAATAAGTTTCTGGTTTTAGTGTTGACGGTAACCCGCTTGAAAAACAAATAAAAGACGAAAATAGAGATTCTATTGTTACGTAAAATCTGAAAGGAAAAGAAGTATGTTATGCTATTTCCAATAATTAAGAAAAATTAGTATTTTATTCCTACCTATTTTATGGTAAATTTTTCGAAACTGATTAAAAGACAAACATAAGATTGTTTTGTTACGTAAAACCCAAAAGGAAAACAAAATATTCTATCATTTTTTGAGTCACTAATAAAGTAATAAATAGCAATTTCTAATTCTTACCGTTTTTAGTATTTTAGGGTAAAGCAGCCGAATAATAAGTAAAAGACGAAAATAAGGTTCCTTAGTTGTGTAAAAAACCATAAATTAAAACAAATATTTTATTTACAAATTAAATTTTAATAATTTAAACTACTATTTATTGACTGATAATAATATATACTATTAATATAGTCAATTATAATCATAACTTTTATTTTTGTTATCAATGTCAGTCTTATCATAATCATTCATTAACTACATTTAATTTTTACTCGATAATGCTCATAATGATGATTATAAATGAAAAATAGAGAAACATACAAAAAAAAAAAATAGAATGAAAAATGTGTGGAAATAAAGTGTAAATCAATGATAGATATGTTATTAGAATTGCTCTTGACAACAAAAATAAAAGTTATGATTATTATTTGGTAAACTAATAGTGTTGATTATTATCAACCAGTAAGTAATAGTTTGTATTATAAAAATCTAATCTGTTTACTTTATATTATTTTAAGAGGGATGGATCAAATGAAAACTTATTTTTTTTGTAAAAACTCTAATAACCAAATAGTAATTAATAAAAACATAATAAAAAATTATAAAACAAAAAATAACATAAAAATAAAAACAAAAAAAACAAAAAAATATTTTTCTAGCTTCCCTCTTTCATAAAAAAAATAAAAAAAATTTATAAAAAAAAATCTCGTTTTTTTTTACGAAATTCGTTTTACACATGTGTAATACCGGATTTATACATGCGTAAATTCGGTATTACATATGTGTATAACCAGATTTACACATATATAAATAACGAGTGGATGATTTTTTTTAAAAGTTATATTAATATGGTAGGCGTTGGAAAAATAAAAAGTTACTAAAATTAATGGTAATTTTTTTTTGAAAAAATGATGTCATGAAAAAAAAGTTATTAATGTTTTTTTAAAAAAAAGAAAAAATAGCATGTGATAAAAAATATGTGGTTCATATTGGTTCATAAAATTCTCATAAAAAAGAATGGTTCTCAAATTAATTCTATCATATTTTAAGATATTAATAAATAAATTTTTGTTTCTAGTTTTAGTTTTGATGTTAAATCGTCAATTTGTCCCGGATCAATTCGTTTGTTAGAAGACACTCTATGACTTTTTAAAGTGGAAATCATGAATTCGAGTGTCACTTGTGGCAATATGCTCTAAGTGAATCGGGAGTTTTACTACAATGAGCTTTTGGATGGTGGGTTTCCCCTTGAATGATGAATGGACTACGATACCAGTGTTGTATGTGTTCTCGTGCGTGGTTGTTCATTTGCCAATGTGCTTACCCAAGTTAGCTGTCTTATAATATTCCTTGATGTTAAAAAAAGTTTTGATGGTAAATGGTTTGAAAAATATATAAAACATGAAAATATGGATTGTATTGTTATGTGAATCTGAATTATTGGATGAAAGTGGTATGACAACCTCAAAACCCGGTCTCATGGGGAGAGTTTTAAATATTTTATAACATTTTTCATTCGTGAGTAAATCATATTTTTTGTTCTTGCATATTTATGGAAAACGATTCAAAAATAATTAAAAATGCAACAATAAGATTTTTTTTTTTGTTACGCAAAACTGAAAACTAAATATTTCAAATCACAAATAAATAAAATATTTTAGCTATGTTCATGCGATCTAATTAACATTAATGATTGCTCTATAAATATGGTGCGATAAATCTAATTGATATATAAATGAGGAAACTAAAGATTGTGTTGTTACGTGAAATCTGAATTAAAATAAATATTTCATAATATTTTCAATCGTTATTAAATTATATTTTTTGTTCTTACATATTTATGGAAAACCGCTCAAAAATAAATAAAAAAGACATCAATAAGTTTTTTCTTTTACTCAAAATTGAAAGTAAATATTTTAAATCACAACTAAACAATAATTCTTTAGCTATGTCCATATGACCAAATAGCAATAGTTATTGCTCCACAAGTATGGGTTAAGTTAAAATTAAATCCTACTTCTAATAAATAAAAATAACTTTATACATGTAGCATCTTTTTAACCCTCCTTATCTTTTATTTTTCCGCTCATAATAAACTAATTAATACTTTCTATGTTTAAGTTTATACCATCTATAATTAATATTTTAATTTCAAATTTCAAATTTCAAAATCTTATAACTTTTTAAATATCATAATAAATAGATGAAAATATAAATATTTATATTTTACTCAAATTCGTAATTAATTATTGATTGTAACTGTAAGTATCAATATATAATAAAATGAAATTTTAATATTTATATTTTAGTCAAATATATATTAACAATGCCATAATAACCTTCCATCATTATACATTTTTAATTGTTTATTAATACCTTACTCCATGACTATTTTTCTTTATCATTTAACAAAACATAGTGATGGAATCCAAATAAATATATTTTTGAAACATCTTAACGTCTCAAGTATGACTATACCATAAAATTGCGTAGCCTATGAAAACGATCAAGTTTCATGGATACACACGATTTTTACTGTGCAGAGTTATAGTCATAGATAAGAGCGTTTTTTTTTAAAAAACCTGAATTTTATATCTCAGCATTATACATCATTCAACTTATAGTTTGTTTTTTATTTTCCAATGCAGGGTACAAATTTCAAGGCGGTGTTTTAAAAAAAATTAAAAACTTTTGAAAATTTTCACATATGCGGGAGTGTTTGTTTGTACATAAACCCAATGTTAGCTTAAAATTTCTTTACATACAAATGTCAGAAGTGCACAAAAGGTTTGTTTTAATAATAACACAATGGTGACAAAATGCTACAACTTTGTTAACATAGATATTTTGAATGATAGTTTACAAGAAAACATATGCCCACCTGATGTTCTAAATTGCTTAAAAATTCGAGTATTTCAAATAAACGTTTAGTCCTAAAGGTAGGTGTTTCAGTATTGATATTGAGAAATATTGATCACAGAAGTGGTTTATATAATCGAACAAGATCACAAATCAAATCACTTCGTAATCGAGTCATAGAAGCAGAGAAGATAGTTTTCAAATTTAATGTGTGTTGCAATGACAATCACTGTCAAAGGTTGATTTGTTTTTGAGACAACTGGAATTCCTACATGGTCAATTATATGTGGTGTTATCCAGAGCTACAAGTAAACATTAAGTTAAACTATTAATATTAGAGAAAGATAATAGATCTATAAATAAAACAACAAATGTTGTGTATAAAATAGAAATTTTTAAAGATTTATAGTTAACGCATGTAATTTCTTAAAAATATGCTTATTTGTTCAACCCGTGTATTACACGGGTCTATAACCTAGTACCAGAATAAAGACAAACTGTTTTTATTCTAAAGTGATTTGTCTCACCATTTGAATAATTAAAATCGAGGAGATGACGGATAACACATCACGAGACACTTTAGAGCATTATTGCCAAGGTATAATTTATTTATTCAATTTTAATTATTACTTGTTACCTGTCATTTGATTATAAGTAGCGTATTATTTAGTTATTTAATTTTTTACTTGTCATTTTAATGTATAATTGAGCTATATGGTAAATGTTAGGTAACAAAGCCGACATATGAACTATGACGCATATATTGCATGCACTTGTTGCGGTCTAACCATCCAAGACGTGAGATATATAGCTGAAAAAATCCGTCGAAAATTTATGCCAACTAAGCTTTTTGTTAAGTATTTTCAAGTTGTTAATTATTTTTGTACTTTTTTTAAGTAATAAAGAAATATAGTATCAAGTTTTTATTATGTTTAATTTTATATAAAAATAATGGAATGAACAATGGTAAAATAAAATTTTAATTAAAGAGTAAATTACACAGATCGTTCAAGAGATTTGCTCAAATTTCACCGTTTGTCTTTGATTGGAAAATTACATGTTTAATACTAAGGTTTGAAAAAAATGTAACAGATTTGAAGAGTAAATTAAACGGATCATCCCTGAGAACCGTTTTAACAATGTTTTCCGATAATGACTCAGATCCAACCTGATCTATTATAAAAAAAATTATTATACTACGATAGTCAAAAGACCCTTAAAAATTCCCCCTTTCATAAACAAAAAAATTCTGGACACGCAATTGATTGTGTAAATTTATTCCACGAAGTGGTATGTTCTAAACCTAATTCTCCCTTTCTAATGATATTTTCTTCCTTTTCATTTCTACTCCATAATATTTATTCACCCAAAATCTATTAATCATAAAAGGAAAAAGTTCTATATATAGTTCTTCCGATCTCAAAATCAAGCTTATATACTCAATCTATCTACTTTTCTAATGTCAAATAAAATATTATTCACATTTTCATTTTAAACTCTGTTTCTCAATTCTTACTTTATTTCAAAAGGCTTTTTTGAGTTTTCTTTTTAAGTACCCTATAAGGAAAAAAAAATTATTTATTTTTATTTCATACCTTTACCTTCATCCTTTTTTAGTTACTTTAGCTTTGTTCTTTTATTTAGTTGTCATTATTTTTAAAAAGGTTTAAAAAGTAATTAATTTATAAAATCTTTTAATTCATGTATAATTTATCATGTATCTTAATTTTTTATATACAACTTACTAGGTTAGAAACTCATGTATTATACTTGTTATATAAATGTAAGGTTATAAATTTAATAATAATATTGATTTAGATATTGCTGATATATTACATAGTCTTTTTTAATACAAATTCTAGAAATTTATATAATTTTTAACGTTAACAAAATTTATCAACTTAAAAGTGCTTATTAACACATAACTCTTACAAACTTAGAAGAAGTAAAATATTTAATTGTTTATCAGGAAAACTTATTATTTTTCTTAGGTTTACATTTAAATTTTATTAATTTTTTTCAAGTGTATTTTATATACTATTCAAAGAAGCCCCACTGTCCGAATAAAAAAATCATGGGTGTCAAAAAAGAAGCAGCATCTAAAATAATAATCCGAACGCCTTTTCTTTATTTTTTTTCTTGCATGTGTATGTAAACACCAAACCTAAAAACTAAAGAAAATGAAAATTCTGTAACCTACAGTATCACGAGGGAAAATTTACTAGTTAAACTATAAAAAGCAACAATCAAATAAGAGAATATATATACATCCGTATATAATCGTGGTTCTCATTTCTTAATTTACTCTAAGAAAGCATATCTCTTGACTCTTAAGGATAAGTTCACATTTATATAAAAACAAAGCGTGCAATCAATATTTGTAAACCTTTTCAAACAAAGATATGAACATATAAGTAGTTTGGTTATAGTCATATAAACATACGTATACGTAAACTTTATGTTATTGTTATATATTTCCGTTACGGTTAAAAAATAACAATAAGTTGAATTTAAACATAGCAACTTTATTTTTATAACTGTAGTATCTTGACTAAGTGATGGTTTTAGGACTTTAGTTATTTTTTAAATATTTAGGAAGATACTTATCTATACAAAGACTTATTTTAGTCAAATTAATAATCTTTAAAACTATTCTAAATGTGACGAGACTTGAGAGAACACATTATATTATTACAGTTTCGTTTGGCAACATAATAAATATAGGGGAAAAGTATTTGTGAGATATTATTTTATTAGCATAATTGATATCTTATGTACGTAACCTAGATCTCGTGTAGGGTAAATTGAAGATTTCGTGCTGCTCACCATTGTTGAATAGTTAGATTTATTTGCTTCCCGACGATTAAGTTTGTTGAGGAAAGCGTCTAACGTTGTGTTTTCCGATCATTTTAAATGAGAAAAGTAAAAGAATTTGAAAAAAAACCGCAAAAATATTTGTTTTCTTAAGCTTTTTAATGGAAGAAATAAAAAAACGGAGATTTTTAATAATTTTACTTCTAATTTAACTCTTAAATATACAAACTTTTAAGGGAAGTAATTAAATAGACAAATTCATAATTTATTTATTTACCCTCAATGAACACAATTGCATAATATTTTCCTTAGCGGGGCATTTGCGTATTTTCCCCTTTTAAGTTTATTAAATGCGTATTTATTCAAATCAATAAATTAATTACATATTCTACATCTTTAAATAAATATATTACATATTTATATTTGTGATTAAATTTAACTTTTGACTTACTATTTACCATTATTTTAAATATTTTTTCTCTTATGACCTATCAGTTATATATTTCCTTAAGTTCGAGGCTTTTATATAAGTAAAGATAACAAAAGTACATCTTCAAACAAAAGAATTTAAAATTTTATTTTTAAACAATAATCACCGATGAATAAAGTTACATCTCCAAATAAATAAAAAAAACAATAGCTAAACTTTTGAGTAATTAAAATACTGTAAAATCAATATTTAGAAATCATTTAATAAAAGTAACTGTAAATTAGTCATTTAATAAGTTAATTTAATTCCATAGATAAATATATATGTTTTATAAATGGAAAATATGTAATTAGTTTTTTGGTTTGGCAAAATATCTTATTAATGTTCTTAGAAAAAGAAAATATGTAAAAATTCATTTTCCTTATGTCCTTCGTTTTCTCTGCTTAAGTTTTAATTTAGTATGTTCAAAAACCCAAAACCAAATTTCACGTACCATCAACCCCACCACTCCAATGAATATAGTGATGAAACCAATGACGGAGAATGAACATTCACATCGATTGGACAGGGGTTGATGAAAGCAAATTTTATTAAGGAACAAACTCAATATATATATAAGAAAAAAAAAAAATTAAACTACCGGATAACCATACACTTTCTAACCAAGACATTACACCTTCAAAGCTTGATCATACACATATATGGACTTTGTAATGGGGTTTTATTCTTGGACTAAACTATACTATCCATTGCTTAGACATCTTAATGTCTCCTAAATTATTCCTTCTTAGAATGATCATTTCATTATTCATCCTCTCTCATAATCATATGCTAACTATAAACCATAATTAAATAAAAATATAACACATTTTATTAGTCTACATACAACCGAACGAGTCAAAGCACGGTTTAATTGTTCTCCCATTTGGTGGCTAAATTAAGTAATCCATCATAATTTCATGACGAGTAAAACCACGATACACTAATCTTATTAAAAAAAAAAAACTCACAAACTGTCACGTGCTACCCAAATATCCCCACGTGACTTGTATCACCAGTGTGCACCAAACACTCACTTCCTTTTCCAGTGTCCTATAAATACCGAACCTGCATCTCATTTCATCGACACATCTCCATCCCCGCAAACACCGCTAATCACACACACACACACACACACTGTAACTTTTATAAAAAAAAAATATATTATTATTATTCACCACCGTAACGCCACCGTAACGCCACCGCAACGCCACCGTAACACCACCGTAACACCATGGCACCTAAGCTCCTAATGCTCACCGCAATCTGCCGCTTAATCGTCATCGTCGGACTAACACTAAACCCTAACGACCTCCTCTTCATCAGAACCGAAATTCCGATCAGTTTCAACCAGACGGAGATCCGATCAGCCTCGTCGGACTTCGGAAACATGATCGTCAACTCTCCGGCGGCGGTTCTCCGGCCGTCCTCCGCCGCGGACGTCGTAAACCTCGTGAAACTGGCGTACGAATCGCCTCACGGATTCGCGGTATCGGCGCGAGGCCACGGGCACTCGATCAACGGCCAGTCGGAGGCGGCCGGAGGCGTGGTGGTTGAGATGAGCGGAGGAGCTCCGGCGACGACGATGGTGGTTTCGGAGGAGATGATGTATGCTGACGTGTGGGGTGGTGAGCTTTGGGTGGATGTGCTCAGGTGTACGTTAAGGTATGGACTGGCGCCAAAGTCGTGGACTGATTACTTGTACCTTTCTGTTGGAGGTACAATCTCTAATGCGGGGATTAGTGGGCAAGCGTTTAACCATGGCCCTCAGATTAGCAATGCTCTTGAAGTCGATGTCGTTACTGGTACATTTATTACGTTATATTACATTACATTATATTACGTTACTGTTTGATTTTAAAATCATTAATTTGCGTTAATTCGTTTTTGTTATTTATAATATCTTTGGACTTATTGTTTATGACGGTCACTTAAACTACTATCGTTAATCACTCCTAACATCAATAAAAGCTTCACAATGTAGGATTTAGTGATGATGGAATATACCATTTAATACCAGATATTTCTATTTCTTTTTGAACGATGAACGTAACAACTTGTTTCGAGAGATAAGTGTTATCTTAATTAAACATACATATCTGTTTTTTAGCGGGACTGCACCCCAACTCTCTCAAAACTCATAACTGTAAAAACTAATATTAACCTTGAGCATTTTTGTTTAGAGTGATACTTGAACTTAAAAACTTATTTTTATTTTTATTGGGTGTCTCATTTTAATTTACTAGCCTAAGGATCATTGGTACAAGATATTCATATGAGGATGTTTTTGGATTTATTAGTAAAGATTTGAAAATGTTGATAAAAGTATGTAATTTTGGGTTTTTGGTATTTAGGTTTGAAAGTATTTTCATAATGTGTGTGATTTGTGCAAGTGCAGGAAAAGGGGAGTTGGTGACTTGCTCAGAGGATCAAAACTCGGAGTTATTTCATGCGGTTTTGGGAGGTCTGGGACAATTTGGGATCATTACAAGAGCTAGAATTGCATTGGAACCTTCTCCTCAAAGGGTATTTATGTCTTTCTCTAGCAATACATAAAAGATTTTATAAATATTATTTTCAAAAATGATTTTTTGACAAGAAGAATTATTATCAATGGTGGTAGAATCAGAAATTTTTCACGTCAAATATAAAGTTTTTGATTTTGTTGATTATTTATAGAAAATTTGATTGTTCCTGAGGGTCGTTAAGGATCACCGAAATTTATTTGTACGTTTAGTAATTTAATTGGTCATAATGTGAAGTCGGATTTTATAAAGAAAAACAAAAACTTGTGTGAATTTGTCGATTTCAAAGACAATAATTTTCATGAAAAACAAGCAGTGATTTAGTGGTCCATAGCAATGGAGTTTTTCCAGCCAATTAAAACTGTTGACACTGCTATTGACGTGTCTCTTATTATTTTTATTTCATCATAACAAACATAACATCACTTTCTCAAGCTTTTCAGCTCATACCGACTACTTAAATCTTCAAAAATATTAAAAAGAAAAATCATATAAAATATACTCATATTTACTTTAATTTCTTTTTAGTTAAGGCTTGTGTTATAATTTACTAATATGATTTACTATTCAAATCAAATTAAAAAAAAAGATATTTACGAGTATCTTTGGGTATACTTGTATGCATGCTTTTGTAGTTAGACCAGATATCACTTAATAGGCTAATACCACTCTCTCGTAATTTCATGCAACTAATCTCATACTCCTTCTCATACATGTTATAACTTTTCAGCTTATACACACTACATAAATCTTCAAAAACAAAAACAATTTTTTTTTTCAAATTTCGTGAATTTTACTTAAGTTTCTTTTTAATCAATTAATAAACTTTGTATGTTATTTGTTACTAGGTGAGATGGATTCGGGTCCTATATTCAAACTTCTCAGCTTTTACCCATGATCAAGAGTACCTCATCTCCCTCCATGATCAACCAAGCTCACAGAAGTTTGACTATGTTGAGGGTTTTGTTATCGTTGATGGAGGTTTAATCAACAACTGGAGATCCTCCTTCTTCTCCCCTAGCAACCCTGTCAAAATATCCTCCATTTCATCCGGTGGCAAAGTCTTATACTGCCTAGAAATCACCAAGAACTACTACCAGCATTCCGACCCACATACCGTCGATCAGGTACTGCCGCAACTAATATCTCAAATGCCTATGGTTATGTATGAATCGTTTGGCGTTAATTAACTCGTGCTAGATATAGTAATATGGAGCCTGTGTTATGCTTCTTTGGTTAAATAATTATGTATTAAGACGCAATGGTAGAACAAGGAGGGTCAAGAGGGCCCACTGGGCCCTTCTATTTGCCTTGTGTCGAGGGAAAACCAAGCGTGAATTTTAAAAAAATGTGATTTTAATGGATGTGACCAATGATTTTCTTTATACCATTATATGTAAACATGGAACGTTATATTATATGTTAAAAAATTTAATTCAGGTATTCTCTTACTATATGTAATATATCTCTACCCTCATATAAAGAGATTCTGATTTTGATTTTGGTTCCGTCGCTTTGTAGCCTTGAGATGCTGAATCTTTAGTTGTATTTTACTTTTGTAGCCTTGAACCTTAATTTTTTTCTATCTATACGCAAATAATAACGTACAATTACTACATAACTTATTTAAGAAAATGATTATTTTTAAGATTAAGAAAAAAAACAACAAACTTGGCGCAAGAAAACACAGGAGATCTTATGTGATTCGATACGATGATTGACGACAAACATAAGTAATATTTTAATAACGAATTGTTTGTACAAAACCGATGTCATCCACTCACCAAATAATTAGCAGCTAATAATGCAGGATGTAGCTAAAAGCAAGTTACTCAAGTTATAAAAAGAAGTGTTTTATGGCTTTATTTATTCACTTTTTTGTTCTTTTGGTGTTAATATATTATTTTTATATAATAAATTTTGATTATATTATTCAGGAAGTGGAAGCTTTGTTAAAGAAACTAAACTATATACCAGCATCAGTCTTCACCACTGACCTCCCATATGTTGATTTCTTGGACCGGGTTCACAAGGCCGAGTTAAAACTCCGGTCCAAGGGGTTATGGGATGTACCACACCCGTGGCTTAACTTGTTTGTACCCAAATCAAGAATTGCTGACTTTGACCAAGGAGTCTTCAAGGGTATTTTGGGGAATAAGACTAGTGGGCCCATTCTCATCTATCCCATGAACAAAAACAAGTAAGCATATATTATTCATCCATGTATCCATATGATGTTATGTATCATAATGGTGTTTCATGCACATCTACATGACATATGGGAATCATGACTTTGTACTTTGACCATGCATGTTAGATAAGATCTAGACTGTGGGACCCTTTAATGACGTGTGCTTTATGTATAATTACTTGTACAGTTATACGTATTCGATATCTGCGCTAGGTGTTAAATCTTTATTATGTACGTTAGGTGGGATGAAGAAACGTCAGTGGTGACACCAAACGAGGACGTGTTTTATTTAGTGGCGTTGTTGAGGTCTGCATTGAAAAATGGTGATGAAGCATTGACATTAGACCGATTGATTGATGAGAATAGTCAGATTTTGAAGTTTTGTGAAGAACAAAAGATTGGTATCAAACAATACCTTCCACATTACACCACACAACAAGAGTGGATGGATCACTATGGAGAAAAATGGCCACAAATTTACAAGAGAAAAATGGAGTTTGACCCTCGTCGTATACTAGCCACGGGTCAACGGATATTCAAGCCTGGTTTCACTTCGGTGATGAAATCGTGGTGATATTGATATCAAGAGTGACATGAGTGGGAATATAATGAAAAGAATTCTTTCTATAAGTCATAAGATAAACTAGCCTTTCTAGACGTATTCTTGTACATAAGGACAAACATTATCATAGAAAAAAAAAAACCATTTTTCCTAGTTTATTGGCAAAATGATTCAGTCATCAGTCTTTTTCATTTGTTTATGAAATCCTATATAAAGTTATACTGAAATGTTTGTGGTTCTTGATTATTTCCATTATATTTGAACAATATATATTTGAAATACCTAATTTTAAAATGTTCAAAGGATATATTATTTTTCACATATGGAAAATTGGAAATATAAGAGGACCATCACCAAAGTTTGTGTGTGATCTTCAATCATCAGTCTTTTTCATTAGCTTGTGTGGACCTATAGCGGATAGCCCACAACTTGGACTTATTATTATTGTGAGTTTGTGACCCAACTAGCATCAGTTTAAGTCTACGTATTAAAACATAAACATATAAAACGATTTGATGCAACCTGTCAAAGGATTTACATTGCCAACTCACAACTCTATTAAGTTATAGATGACCATCACCAAAGTTAGAGTAAATTACATAAATTTACTTAGATTAAATTAAAATTACACATTCCATTGACTAATGTTCACGAATTTGTCTTCGTTTTCATTGTTTTATCGATAAAATCACACACCCACTATATTTACTCAAATCCACACCATTATATTGGCAGTGAAACTTGAATATTACCATTTGATATCAACATATTGTTTGTGCATCTATTTTCATTGCTTACTTTTATTTTTGATCTTACCTAAATGAAATGTCAAACTAAATTAATCATCTTTTTGTTTATTTTTTACATTAGCTGAATTCACAGTATTAGTTAGGGGCTGTTTGTTTGTCTTTTAACCATTTAGATTTCTTAATGGTTCAGCACTTAATGGTTCAGAGTGTTTGTTTCGTGAGCAAATTTCTGAATGGTTAAGCACTTTTGCCTCTGAATGGTTAAACATTATACTGAGTATAAATGGTTAAGAGCTTTCTGAATTGATCAGACATTTACCTCTAAATAGTTAAACAATATACTAGCTCTTAATGATTCAGACCTCTTACTGGTTCAGCACTTAATGGTTTAAAACTATTAATAATTCAGCACTTATCCATTCAAAAGTTGTCAAACAACCCTCTTAATGTTAAAAAGAATTGGAAACAAAATCTCTAAGGCTGCGTTTGGTTGGAACGAATGGAATGGAATGGAATTGAGAAACTAGTGTAATTTTCAAGTAAATTATGTTTGAGTGGGTAATGAAATGTAAAACCCAAGGGAATGCTTCACCTCAAATTCCCTTGGTTGTGGGATTTCAAATTCCCTCTCTAGGTGGAAGGATTTTGAAATCTCACAACCAAGGGAATTTGAGGTGAAACATTCCCTTGGGTTTACTTTTAATTGCTCACTCAAACACAATTTTACTTAAAAATTATACTAGTTTATCATTTCCATTCCATTCCTTCCAACCAAACGCAACCTAAATGTCTTAGACCCTAATATCTTATGATACCTAAACACTCCTCTCCCTTTTCACTGAGATTGCTGCTCTCCTTTCTTTTCTTAGATGAGAGACAAATGAAGGCATATATTTAGTGTATGTAATGTGACCTTCATGCTTTCTTCTCTATTTGCAATGATACAACATGCAATACACCCTAGCTAGCTAGACATGTTGAAATTGACAACCGGATTTGCTTAAGAGTTTTCTTGACTTTGTACAAAAAGCAAGAAAGCACATGTAAGAGATTAAAGGTGATATCTCATATGTATCTTAGCTTTTACAATTAATATTTTTCTATTAAAAAAAACCAGTTTATTAAGTACTAAAGGATGTAACATTGAAACGTTACTTCGTATCTCAAAATTTCAATGTAACACGAATGGCTCCGCATATATAGCTTTTCATTTTTGAAATCATGACCTATATTTCTTAGATCTTCTGAACTCACATTCAGAGCATTTAATGCTAATATATCTTCATGCATATTTGTTTCATCTAATAAAGATAGGGTCCCAATATAGAGACACCCACTCAGATAAATCGACACCCCCTTATACGTCGCTTATGGGTTCATACGCGGCGTATAGGGTCGAATACACTGAAAACGAGTAAAATTCAGGGGGGCTGTCAGAGAGCTATACGCCCCATATAGCCCTATACGACCCCCCTATACGACGCGTATAGCGAATTTTGACAATGACTACGAAGAAAAATTCAGGGGGCTGTCAGATGGCTATACGACACATATAGCCCTATACGACACATATAGCCTTATACGACCCCTCCTATACGACGCGTATGGGGCTATACGACACATATAGAAATTTTGGGGTGTTGATTTAAAATCATGAGTTGTCTATTTAACGGGTCCCTAAAGATAACAAGGAGTGCCAGAGTATTGCTTTTCTTACACGAAACTTCATTTCAAAATCTTAAATAAAACTTTTACTTGTGCTTATATAAAAAACCTAAAATTTTATATAAAAAGCATAATCTATATCTATATTACATAAAAAAAAGATTTTTATGGACACGTATCAACTTCTATTAAAACCTAATATTTTGTTTCCCACATTTCTCTCCGATTAAATAAAAATAATTTTAAATAAATAAATTAAATAATTAAATAGCCAAAATATAAATCGTTTTATTCTAATAAACTATCAAAACATATTAAACTATAATATTTTATACTTGATCATATAATATAATTTTACAATTTTTGATTTTTATTATTTGTTTATTAAGTTTTATTTATTATTATTCTATTAATGGCTAATGACATGTAACATATAAAATATTAATAAAGCCTAATTATTTTAATACGTAAATTTCTTCTATCCATGTAATACATGGGTTTCTAACCTAGTAATTAGATAATTGTATAACCGAGTGAAACTTCATGATACATACTATTCTCTTATCAAATTGAGTCACAAGACACCATGACTATATTTGGGAGTTCGGTGTTGGGTATGTGAAAAGTTTTCTATGAACATTATGTTATACAACCACATGCTCAATAATCATTGACCGATCGCACATAAGAGTTTGAGGCTTATCAAGAATAACTTGAAGGTGATTCTTGATCACAAATTTTGCTCAAAAAACGATGTGTTCTAATAGCTTGTGTGGCAGCTACTTGGTCTACTAGCATCAGCTGGTATGGATAAGAGTTTTGTGACCCTAAGATCATAAGTACGAATCTCACTTCAGTGCAAAAAAAAAAAGAAAAAAATCTTGTATCCATTAATAGAGGCTGCCAATAAGCTTTCCAAGCATATGCAAATCAAACATTTTACAAGCTAGTTGGTTTCCTTCTAAAACGGGTTGGCGCCATTCTCGAGCGTCAAACTAACCATTGAAGGTTGAAATCTCGTCTGAGGTATGAATATATCGGGGGTATAAAAAGACTTGCAACTGAGCCCAAATTATCATCGTGGTTCAAAAAAAAATATGGCACAATCTAAAACGTGATCCTAAAGCCAAAATACTCCAGTAAGTCTATATGCATAAAAGAATCAAAAAAGCAGTGACAAATGAACTCTAAAAGCTAAGCTAAGTGGTTTAAAATTGAGCAACGATTTGTGTTTTATATAATCATTAATAAACCTTTAGTTTACGAGGATTCTTATCATTGAAAGGTAAGTTCGAGCGTGTAAATATAAAATAGGAAAACTAGATTTTAATGAGTTATTGGATTTTAATAATCCTAAATTTTATTTCTTGGACAGTATTAATCCCAACTCAGTAAATGTTTACAGACACTCTCAACTTTAAACTTATTTTTCTCCAACAATCCCTTACTAACTGATAGTAAACCACCGTTAGTTTTTTTATGAAATGGGGCAAACTTTAAGTCATTTTTTAACTTCGTTGCCGCCCAACTTCTATTAGGTCCATTTTTCGGTGTCTAGCATCTATCGTCACCTGAAATCTATATTCAACGAGTCAAGTGGTTTAAATCAGGATGTGAAAATTGATGGGTTTCAGGATGCGTAAGTTTCAGATTAACAAACCTGATGGTTAATTTCAACTTTCTGTTTAGTGTTTTGGCCATATAAATAGTCCACTTTATCAAAAAACTAACGGTGTTAACTCTCAGTTAGTAAGGGATCATTGAAACAAAATAAGTTGAAAGTGTCTGTAAATATTTATTGAGTTGGGATTAATCCCGATCAATAAATAAAAGTTAGGATTATTAAAATCCAATAACCCGATTTTAATAATATAAACTATTGTCAATATTAATCTCAATTAACAATTTGAGCAATAAAAATTTCAATTTTTTATTTTATTACCAATTGCAGTCTAAGTCTAACTCTTCGTTAACTCTATTTAGTTTTTGATGACGTGACACGTTACGTTGCTCGTGACGTGGCATGTGAAGTGACGTTTTATTTAATTAAAATAAAAAAATATAAATATATCCCTCAACTTTGGTGTCTTTTTGTCTCCATGCTACTTAACCGGCGACAAAAAGGTTTAAATAACTTCAAAAAACAATCTTTCATAAAAAAGAATTGAGTAATACATTTATATTTTTAATATGAACTATGTTATACGTCACATCACATGATACATTATAAAAAACCAAAAGATTTAATGAACATTAATTTTTGAGACTTGTATACAGCAATTTTGAAAAAAATTGAATAAATTACATAAACTAATTTAACAAAATTCCAATTTAATATAAGATTTTTTTGTACTATGAATCTACTCATGGTAATAGATATATACAGGGTTGGGTTTAGTACAATAAGTTTAGGCTTACAATTGTATCAAAATGAAGAAGAAAGAAATTTGAAATATACATAGGATGTAGAGTCAGTTGGTGAGTGTTGAAAGGTATTCTGTTGCTGCCAAAGCCCTGCAGCATGACATATTTGTTGAGTGATTAGTTAATTAATGCATGAGAAAGGTTTGGATGAGAAAAACGTACCGGCAGGCTATATCAATACATTCTCGGTCTAAGATACCAACTGGCTGTTGCTCCAAAACAACCGGCAGTTGGTCCGTAGCATGCGCATTTAAAACCAGCTCAGCAGAGTGCAGGTTCATCATGGGTGTTACACTCTCACACATACAATGTACCTGAGACACCTGAAAACAACATTTTGTTTCATTAACACCATCATGTGAAAATTCGAAATTGTCTAACAGCAAAGATGTCCCTAAAGGGGGACATCATGGTCGTAAATGGTGTACTTCTCAACCAAATGGTTGTAGGTTCTAGTCGTGCAAGGAACATGTGATGATTTTGTGTTAGAGAATCTAGGTGTTGCTGTTTTTAAATAAGGTTTAGCAGCAAACATGGAAATGTATCATGTTCACTTAAAGCAACGTGAGAATTTTACAAACCACCATCTGATCAATATCATTGACATGAGACGTCTCATCTTCTTCACTCACATTCCACGGCCTCACTCACCCCTGAATGAGATTCAGATATCTTGGGTACTCTCTATGTGATTGTAATTACAGTGAGTCATTGGATTTCTCTACAACAAATCTCAAAATGTGTTCTCTGTGTTTTTGTCTTTAAATTCTTACTTATAACAACTGTTGAACCATAAGCATCTATGTGTGTTAATGATTTAATGTCCCACATCATTTATCAATCTCTAGTCTACTTATAGTTAAGTTAATTTCTGCAACTCATTGATTATCATTTGTTTTATTATGAAACACTCTTATTTCATACATTTTCAGACCAATGTGTGTGTTTAGTAGGTTGTGTAATAATTTTTATTTCAGACCAATATAATTTATAATACTTCCTCTCAAGTTGGAGGATATATATCAAATGCTCCAAGCTTGTTATATATTTGTCAATAGCGAATAATGGTAAATAGCGACAAGCCACCTATATGTTACGTAGCGAATAGCGGTAAATAGCGACCGCTATTTCGTGTTTAGCGATTAAGTAGGATAATATGTAAGAATGTTTTACATTCAATAAATAAGCATGTTTAACAATAAAGTAGTAGAAAATCTAAGCAAACACCCCCAAAATAACTAAAACACTCTATTACTAATCATCCAAATCACATATTTACTAAAAAAATAATAATAATAAATTAAAAAAAATAAAAAAATCAGAAAATCCCGCTATGCAGTCGCTATCTGCAAATAGCGAGAGTGTGGCGCATCGCTACATAGCGCGCTATAGCGGTCGCTATAGCCGCTATTGACAACAGGGTGTGTGTTTGTGTGTGCGCGCACATGCTTGTGTGTAGGGAAGAGTTGTCTTGAGAATTTTATTTTTTTGTGAGGATTCTTAGAAACTCTTTTTTTACACATGTGTAAAGGAGTTCTTACACTTCTCACAAAAAAAAGTAAATAATTACTTATAATTTGTGAGAACTGTAAGAACTTTTTTTATGCATGTAGGTCTCACAGAAAATAGAAGTTATCATTCCCTAATATATACAGTTATGTTCTTTATTTCCACCCTATTTAATGAAAAAACCCACCCATCCACATGTATATATAGCGGGGACAGAGAGAGCGAGAAAGAGAGAGACCTGAGGTATTTTGTTTGCTTCTTTTGATAATTTGCAATACTCTTGTATATCTCCTAGGGTCAGTAAACCTATCAAGAGGTTGTCATCATCAACTATGATAGCGCAAGATTGCTTCTCTGCTAGCATTAGAGCCACTGCTTCTGTTAGCATGGTGTTCATTAGCACAGTCACATACTGGGTTTTCATGGCTTGTGAGACGAGAAGCTTCTTTGCAATGCATTTATGAAAGTTATGTGGCATGAGTGAGAGTTCATCAAGATCATTAGAAGTAAACATGCTTACGTCATTGGACGTCGTTTCAGGTTGTTTCTCTTTGGGTCTCTTAATGGACCACGATGTGATCCAGGAAGACAACCCCACGGCGCCAAGAAGCGGTAACACTATGCGGTAGTCCTGTGTAAGCTCAAATAAAAGCAACACTGCGGTAAGAGGCACCTGACAGACCCCAGCAAGAGTAGCAGCCATGCCAACCTGCAAAGGAGATATATCTAAAGTTGGATATTCATCTCGGCAAAAGCTTATATGAGAAACATCCATATTCAACATGAAAAATGCCAGGTGCATAAATGAATTTACAAAATGGCATATTATTAGTTATGAAACTGAAGATCAAGACTTGAGCTCCTACACAAAATTCCCTTCTACAAGTACCTGATCTTTAGTGTCAATGCTCTAGTAATTAATTCTCATGATACTCTCACACAATGTTATTTTAGATTTGCATAAGATAGGCCTATTCTGATACGTTATACAACAAGAACTTCCAACAAAACAAATTTTGACTCAAATGGAAATACCCCCAAGATTCAACAGCAGCTTTAGCAAGAAAAAAAACACCTCATTATCAGAGTGTCCTCACGAAATGGCATTGTGTCTTACTTATGGCACTGCAGCTGCTCATTGCCCTGCAAGGCCCTCAAGGGATGGTTTAAGTAGGTAGGCACTCATGTAAATGACAGATTTTAAAGGTAGGAATGAGAATAGGCACTTGAACTCCATAATAACTCACGAATCAGATTCCATACTAATTTACACGGATATGCAATTGTTATCAAATCATTTTCCCGACATGAAAGATATATTTACAGCAGGAAGTCATAGTTGGTGTTGTAGGTCTAAATGTGTCACTAATTAAGGACCAGTGGGTTGGGGCCACAGGGTCACAGACAAAGTTAAGTCTGTATCAGAGTTCACTATCTGCTCGGGACTATCTCTGCTGCACTAGCTGAAAATACATCTCTGTTTTAGACTACACCAGCAGTTAAAATTTATTTGCAGAATCAAAAGCTAAAAGCAGGTCATGACAGCTGCTTTGCACCATTAATGCCTAAAGCTACTTGAATATGCAAACACATAAAATACAGAGATCAACTGATAATCCATCAATCAAAAGGCAATGTTGAGAAAGTTAGGAATTAACAAAAATTATACATTACCAGACCATACGCTTGTGGTGATGCAACATCCATAATGCCTGACACATGAAAGATCGGATTGAGTTGAGAAATGACAGAAGATAATAGTTTTCCATACGCCATTCCTGTAGCCGCCCCAATAAAAAGTGACGGAGCATAGTAGCCACCTACTAACCCAGATGCACGACAAAAGGATGTTGCTACTACTTTGACCGCAATTAGCTGCAACAATAGATCTACATGGAGGCCTTTCGCAAATGGTCGAGTCTCTAGGAGGGTATCCACATTCTCAAAACCCCAGTAAAGAACTTCAGGATACATCAAGGCTATCAATCCAACACTAAAACCACCCACTACAGGGAAAACTGCCTTCGGCAGGCCAACTGTCTTCTGAATCTTGTCAGTAGTCACTATCATCCATGATGTGCACCAAGATAAGCTCAAGGAAACCAGCCCACAAAAGATACCCAACAAAAGGTACAGTGGAAGTTCTGAAACAACAAAAACAAGTTTAGAATGCAAATTAACACAGCAGAAGCAATTCATGCAACTTATACTATTTCTCTTTCCTTTCCTTGTCTTCTTGCAAGATTTAAAACATCACCCCATATAACTAAGAGGGGTGAGTGGTGAAAACTTCTCACACCCACTTATTAATGCACCCCTGTTTGTTCACCTATTACCAACCACATGCATGCGCAAAACTCTAGGATATCATAAGCAAGCCCAGAGTGGCTTATACTTACATTTCTATATGAAAGGCGGTTGCCAAACAAATAACAGCAGCAGACATAACTCTAGTGTGCGCTTTAGTTTTCGAATGTCTCGTTCAGCGTCACGAGTCTACAAGCCTTTCTCATTTCAGTATGTTAGATCGGTGATTATATCAATTATTACTTGTTTTGAAGCAGACTTAATTGATTAATTCATTGGGTATAACTGTTTCATCATCAACACATTATAAATTAAACATTAAATGAAGAATAACCTTCACTTGTTTTGAAGCAGACTTAGGGGCTGTTTGGTAATATTTGAATGATTAACTGCTGAACCAATAAGAGGTCTGAACCATTAAGTGCTGAACCATTAAGAGGTCTGAACCATTAAAAGCTAGTATATCGCTTAACTATTCAAAGGCAAATGTCTGACCAATTCAGATAAGAGTTCTTAACCATTCAGCATTAAACATCTTAACCATTCAGCATTAGTATAATGCTTAACCATTCAGAGGCAAATGTCTGAACCATTCAGACATTTGCTCGCGAAACAAACAGTCTGAACTATTAAGTGCTGAATCATTCAGACATCTGAACCATTAAGAGGCTGATTAAGAGGCTGCCAAACAACCCCTTAATTGATTAATTCATTGCATATAATTGTTTCATCATCAAACACATTATAATTAAAAATAAATGAAGAATAACCTTCACCAATTATATTGTATTTATAATTCTAGTAACTCTACTTCATTCCTCCCTATCTTAACTTCAAAGACCGGAATATGGCCCCAATTTATAGAATATGGGCGAAAGGTGGCTGGAACGCCTTTGACTGCACAAGGTGGTATGGTTGTTCCGCACCAGAGGCCTAGTCAAGTGCCTTGTGTGTCTTTGACTACTATGAACTATCATTATTAGACTTCATAATTGTTTTAAAATTCTAAGCCTATTATATATTTTTTTATCATTTTATAATTGTTTTACAATTGTGCAAACGACAATATTCTCCAAACATACTAAAGCGGATCCCTTAAGTGGTATTAAACCAATAGCTACCCATAGAAGCTAAATCCTCTAAATCTAATAAAAGAAAAAAGATGTACGAGTTCTTTACGTGGATGGGGTTGTGGCACGATAGCAAATCAGCAATGGATACTTTGGATAACGTTCAAATGTAGTCAAAATAAGGTTTTGAGGGATGTATGTGTGGCGTCAACCTATAGGGTTTCTAGTTTTTCATATTTCTTCAGTAAAATTCATGTGTTGTAATTTAATACAATTTTTTGTTAATATAGGGATCAAATGGTATTTAGAATTAACTATACATCAAGGCACATTTGCATGATATTGTCAGTGCCAAATAGATCTTCCTATTTGCCTCTTCCTCATAGAAAGACGATATGAGTTACTACACACTGATCACCTTTCTACCGGAATTTCAAAAAAGTTTTTGTACGACAAATATATGTCTTAGTTAGTAGAAAAAACCTCCAAAACTCCTTGAAAGGAGAATAGAAACAAAAAACATCCAAATTCGTAAGTCTTGAAGTTCTATGAGACGTTCTTGGTGGAACAAAATGTGAATGAAAGATCCCACTTATAAGCCATATTACAACCATAAAGTTTGGGTTCGTGGATGGAAATCCTCTATAAGAGTTAAAATGGCAAGTAAATAGGTTCAACACATATAAAAGGTGCCGACCAAAAGCTTGTGGTTTCTATGCTTAAGTGTTTGTTTGAGTAAAAATTTTATTAGTTTAAATGTAGAAAATGTATCGAGTATTTACCCGTCAACTCCTACGTAAGCAAAAGCTGTAGGCGATAAACAACAAATTTGAAGAATGCAACAACCTCAACGATGGTTGAGTAGGGAATAAAGCACTCCTAGCACAAGGGTTCGGTCGGTATCTATGAGCAGTATCCATGATCCGCTAGGTAAAGTAGCCCATCATAGATGGTGCATACACTCTTACCCAAAAGAAATGAAGAATGTGAATTTCAACCGAGAGAGTTTTCTCTAGTTTCATAAATAGATCTAAATCCTTTGTGGGTTTGAGAGTAGTTATTTTCCTTTGTAGTGACGAGCTTGTTTTCAAAACTTGTCCATCATCTCACAGATTTGCTAAAGCCGCTCTTTTGGGGATACAGGCTTCTATCAAGTATATAACAATTATCGTAAGAAATTTAGAAATGAAAAGATACCACTTGGTGAACGGAAATCATAGTCTGGAACTCTAAATGCAGGTTCAGATCCAAGACCAATTTCTGACACCACAGAGGCTATCACAGCACTAAGAATGACTGTTGATGTCGTATTTGTCAGTGATAAGGATGACTCAGCAGGTGATGGCCACAAAACTGACTCGACAGCAAAAAAGCAACCAGCAACAGCAGCATTAAAACCTGAAATGCACAACAAAACCTGTACTGTAAGTAGTTAATAATATGACAATTTTGTTTTATTAGAACGAAAACCACAAGTAACAAAATAATACAATAAGTCATATATTTCATTAGATAATCTAGGGTGGCCTAGACTGCTTTGCAACAAACCAGAATTCATTCATGATCTCCTATTCGAAATATTTAACAGGCAGTTTTAAAAACTATAATGATGCAACAGTAGAACTCGAGTTCCTGGGAAAGAACTGGGTCCAAATTGTAAGAATTATAGAGCCCTGGCTGCAGTTGACATTTCATCATCTGAACCATCAATCCTGGAAATAGGCAAGTTGGCAGCATCTACACTCCATTCATTTTTATTATAAGGATGATACACTTAGCAGGCTATGGCATACCCTTTTCTTTCCCTCTAGACGTAGGTGAAGATAATAGTAGCAAGAAAAGGGGAGGATCTATACTATTGAGCTAGTTTATCATTACTTACCCTCTAGCTATGGCCTATGTGGATCTCTATATATCAGCATTACTACAACTAAAAGCATTTTTATAAATCAACCAATTCAAAACTTGTAGGTCTTGCAAGAGAACACAAAGTTATACAATCTGGGAAATGCCATGGTCATTACAACTCGAAATCTGAAAGGACTGCCCAAAGATGAGTAATTTGAATCGACTCAGATCAGTTATGCATCATGCGGCCCTTGGACAGTGTGTAAACATTATGATAAACTTAGTGTAAGGCATTTGCATTTATTAATGACTCAAGAAAGCATATCTTAACCAGATGAAATTCCAGCAGCTGACCCGGCAGCTTTAAGAGAGAGTTTTCTTTGAGCATTTCTGTCAAACAATGAAGCAACCCCCTTAGCAACTGATGTACCAATCTCCACACTTGGACCTTCAGGACCAAGAGAATTCCCAGTTCCTAGTGTTACAGCAGCAGCTACTGCCTTGAGTACTGGTTTCAGAACAGCTTTTAAGCCATATTCTGCTGAATTTCCTTCTTCCAAAGCATTTCGAAAAATGTTCAACAAGCTAACAACCAATCCTCCACAAGTTGGTATCAAGATTACACGCTCCCAGGCACTCTCATGTGGCAACTCTCTCAACCATGATGCACCTCGAGATGGAATTCCATCCCAGCAAAGATCACGAATTTCATGCACCTAATCACCAAAAGATAATGCTCATTAGCACCTTATAAGAGCTAAAATGAATATACAACCAACACTACATGTATATAGAGAAGCCCTTCAGATAGAAGAAAAATCATTGCAACATTGGTGAAGATTTTGATAACAAAAAGAATCAATGAGTAATCTTGTCCATCTCCTAAAGCTCTAAATCATTTCTTTGTAATGCAAACGTCAAATGGCCCACTTTAGGGGACACAGGTGTATATCTACTTTTGAGAGGGTAATTAACAAACATATGTATATCTAGACAAGGAGGTATCCCCATGAACCATGAGCTACAAATATAACCAATAATTCTAACATGTTGACTTGCTTCAGGTCCTCGAAGCCGAGGCATGAGTGAGGTAAAGGTGCTAGCCTTTAGGGGACACAAGTGTGCAGCAACTTTTGAGAGGGCAACTAACAAACATATATTTAGATAAGGAGATATCTCTGTGAATCATGAGCTACAAATATAACCAACCACTCAAACATATTGACTTGATTAAGGTCCTCAAAGCCGAGGCATGAGGAGTGAGGTAAAGGTGCTAACCTAACCATGCATGAGGACCCAATATTAACAAAAATACTTACAGATTAAATCTAGATAATAATTACTACCTTGTTAATCCTTTAATACTAGAAAAATAAGAGGATAAAAGAAATACATATGCTTTAATAATATAAAGAAGCTCTATGAACAATCAAAGAAGCTCTATTACAACTAAAGTAGCTCAAAGACACAAGTATCATTTATCTCTATGTACAACCGAAAAATCTTTTTACAACCGAAAAAGCTTTATATACAACGAAAAAAGCTTTATGTACAATCTAAGAAGCTATATGTACAACCTAAACATATATATGTACAAATTCCAAAGCAAAGTTATATGCAGAAAAGCTTCAAACCCAAAATAGGTGGCACAAAATCTGCCAAAATCACCAAAATCTTTGTCCAATGACACTCAAACTCTCTTCCTCTTACTGTTCCTCTTGTATTTCATTAGCTACAATATATAGTTAGATTCTTAACCGGATGATGTAAAGAATGTGTTTTTTCATGATGATTTACATGAGAAGGCTTACATGGAGCAATCCACTTAGGTTTCTTTTTTAAGGGAACTTGAGAAACCATCCCACACACCACCTTTTCACCTGTCAATTTTTTCAAGGCACCAAAGTTAAGATGGCCCACAAAGTGTAATTTGTTGTGCTTAACATCGAACATTGATACAAGATTGGATCTCCTCCTTCCCTGACTTGAACAAGCTAAATGTGGAGCATCAGCCATTGGAGCTGCTCTTCTTTTTCAATGGTAGAAACGAATTCTTCGAGACCAGAGGTTGAAAAACAAGGTAATTGACACAAATTTAATTGAGTAATCAAGAAGAAGATTGGTACATTTTTCATCTTATTCTAGCCTATATTTATAAGGGAAAATAACTCTTAATCAGAAAACATAACTATGCTTGATTTAAGCTAAGACCTTGACCTTGACTTTTCACCAATTTAATGCCTTTTGACTGCCTTAATTACCGGAATTTACCAACGTTCGTTTCATCATATTCTGGGTGCATATTACTAGTTGTGTATGTGGATGATATAATGATTACAAGAGTGATGAAGCTAGGAAGTTAAAAGCATACCTTAAAATTTGCTTTTAAACAAAAAATGTGGCTGCAATGAAGTATTTTTATTGGAATTCATGTCCTTTGTACTTAAAAATAAAAAAAAATATCTTAGAGGATATATTGTTAAGATATATTGAGTGATTCATGTTTGACTAAAGCAAAGCCGTGTGATGCACCCAAGATATCAAACATGAGGTAAAAGGCAAATAATAGATACCTACTTGAGAATCATGAGAAGTATAGAAAAAGACTACACTATTCCACCATTCCTCATCTAAATTGCTTCCACCATAAGTAGTTCATATCATCTCCAAAAACCTCAATGTTACATGACTACATTGTATATCAAAATTTTGTGCACCATGCCATAGAAGTATCCACAAATGCAAACTACAATGCAAAGCCTACTCTACCATGTGTTATTCGATCAAACTTATCTCATTTGATGCTTCTAGTCTATCTAGCTTCCTTGGTTGTTATCTACTTTCTTACACCATATATTGACATCTAAGTTTTTGCAAGGACTAGAGAATCAGCTAACCACGACATGAAGAAGATACCTAACTAAAACTGAAATCATCATCAAACACCTCAAATGGAAGTGATCTCAGGACAATTTTAGCAATCACTCTATGTTCTCATTAAACTTTAGGGCAAATATTCCACTATTTGGTAACGGATGAACATACCACATTGTTAAAGAGCACAACACATAGACCAGTGAGTAAACCAACAAAACAAGCAGAAATGATGCCGCTATTTCCTCCTAATAGAGCGCCTTCTTCAGCGCCAACGTCCTTCTGCGATTGATCGTTCTTCGAAGCGTTAGGCGATGGAGTGTTTGCAGGTTTTTTTGCTCTGGCAATGCAGGAAGTAGAGAGGGGGCGATGGTGGAACAATAAGGCGTTGTGGTGAAAGCCACCGGTGAGGGGGCGAAAGAGTGATGGTGAACAGTCGGTCGGTTGGATTACGAGACGAGGGGCGATTGGGGTCGAGCTTACGGTCCCCATGATCCCGAAGATGATGATGATAATGATGATGATGATGATAAACACCACTGCGAGAGGCTTTCGCCCGCGAATGAGCGCCACATCTTTAAGTCATTAACCCCAACGGATGGATCATATCACGACACACGATTCTGAGCCGGTGTTTAGAAGTTTAATAAATCTAAAGAAAGAAAATTAAATTCTTTTGACGATTACTAAGGAGCTGCTTGTTATCTAATCATCTTTGTTATTCAAGTATAAAATTTTGAGACGTTAGGTTGATACGTTCTCGAAGGAAAACCTGTGCATCAGTTCGTCCCTTCAGTCTCGAACTTAAAAATGCTCTCAAAAGAAAACTCGTCTTAAATGAGAAAAAACCTCATAACCCAACTTACAAACGGTTTTTTTTATCACATGTGAGAATTAAACCCAATACATTATCTATTTAAATGGTAATTGTCGTTGTCATGGCATGTTAACATGCTTTGCAACGATAACGAATTACTACTTCTGAGCCATATAATTCAATGTTTTGTTGTATAAATATTTAAGGTAAAACGGTCGGAACTCGCGGGTAAAAAACAACTCTTTGTTAAGATGCATAAAAAAACCAATATTCGAAATCCGATCCGTATCAGAATCTGAATAAACCAATCTGAATCCTTATTTGGATATTCGAATTGAATCTCATCCGAATTTTTTATTCAGATTTCGGATACCATAATTTTTTTTTTCTGGTTAAAAATTTGTAAATTATATATTTTCTAAAAACAAGGGTGACGAAAAAAAATCACAAACCATATGAGCCCCTGAGCAATGTTGAGGACGACGGTTTCCCGTTTCACGGCGACGTCGCCGGCGACTTTGCCGACACCTTCACGGTGGTCCATCACTCATCACACACCTTTCATCAAACCTACCAATGCACTTCCACTATCAAACCTCTATAACTCTCATCGTCTCCCACTCTTCTTTTGTTCCCATTCAAGCGCTACATCCACCAACGATCCCACTCAAGAACCCTCATCAAAACAAGTAAGCTAGTTTCATCACAACTTTCTGTAATTCTGTCAATCTTAATGAATTCATTGTGCTCTAAAACCCTAATATGCAGACAGTAATTGATTTGGGGATAATTTCATGTTATAGGGCAATTTGAAGTCCGGATTATACCTCGTAGGAACTCCAATTGGAAACCTAGAAGATATTACCTTAAGGTAGTAGTAACAAATCATGTGTTAGAAATCGATTGACTTGATTTCTGATATGGTTTTATAATTGCAGAGCTTTGCGTGTTTTAAAATCAGCTGATGTGATACTTGCAGAGGATACGAGACACTCGGGGAAGTTGCTTCAACATTACAGCATCAAAACCCCCCTTGTAAGTTCATTGAATTGTTTATAAAGTTCATAATGTGTTTACTGTTTTATGGTATTTCTGATTTCATGAATTAGTTTTGTAGCTGAGCTATCATAAGTTTAATGAGGCGCAAAGAGAGCAGTCGATATTGAAGAGGTTGATCGAGGGTGAGATTGTCGCTCTCATCAGTGATGCGGGGACTCCCGGCATCAGTGATCCTGGCTCTGAACTCGTGTGTATATGTTTTCTTGTATATTTTGTTTACTGATGCTTATCTTTGTGTTTGAATTTGTATTTTGAATGCGATAACGTGAGTTTACAATCAGAATCAAATCATTAGCCGTAAGATTTATACGTGTATTTGATAATGTAGGCAAAGTTGTGTGTAGAGGCAAATGTATCTGTCATACCGATTCCAGGACCTTGTGCGTTTGTGGCTGCGCTTTCAGCCTCTGGTTTGTCAACAAATGAGTTTTCGTTTGGTAATTTCACTTTAAAAAGTGGTGTAAATTATTTAGCTTTTGTGTTTCCGCAATTTCTGCTCTGGTTTTACTAACATTAAGTAAATTATGTAGTTGGGTTTCTTCCCAAAAATGCAAGTGCAAGAAGAGAGAGACTGATGGTTTCTGCAAATGAAGCAGCCACCCAGATATTCTATGTTCCTCCACATAAGCTTTCACAGTTTTTTGAAGAGTCTTCGGACATTTTTGGTGAATTTAGGTAGAATTTAGTTCATTTTAATGTTTGTTGATATTATCTTGTGATGAATTCCTAGTATTTTAGCAATTAGAAGGTTCTTATTTTTCTTTCTCAAATTGCAGACGATGTGTGATGGCACGAGAGATCACCAAATTGCATGAAGAGGTGAGTTTATCTGACTTTTTTTCCCCTAATGATTGTGTTTGTTTGTTTTCTGTCCTCTATGTTGGTTGTTTTCAGAAATAAAAATGGATTCACGTTTGAAGTTAAGATGTTTTGATATTGTGTATACAATTTGATGAATTTTTGACATAAAGTATTATTGTTTCTTGAAGGTGGGCAAACTTTAACCTGTTGGCCCTTGAAAAGGTCATTTTGGGTTGTACTAGATCTCAAACGGGTCTAATGAGTCCAACAAAAACACTTTTAGCTAAGTGGTGAACATGTCAAATGCGTAGAACAGGGTTGAAAGTCACCAAAAGACAAAAGTTTAATATATACAAACTGCTAAACCGTTTTATTCAACGATTGCGGAATATTGTTATGATATCCTTTTATTTTATAATAATCATTAGTTATTTATACATTTTTCAAAAGTGTTTGCGGGTCAACCCATCGTAACACCACACACTTCAATTTGTAGTACAATGACCCATGTTGACACGAACCTGTTCGTATGCTTTACTCAACCTACCTCATTCGTCGATCATGCCATCTCTTTATACTTATTGTGAAAGTACTACGAAAATGGGCTTATTATGACTAATATATATATAAATTTAAATAGTTTTGGCGGGGTACTCTAGGGGAAGCGAAGTCAGCATTCGCAGAGCGACAACCAAAAGGAGAAATCACATTTTTGATCGAAGGCAAGCCGATTGGTGAAGTTGAATCACCATCAGAGACTCAACTGGAGAATGAATTGGGAGCATTAATTTCCAATGGGCATAGCCTTTCTACAGTAATGTCATTCTATTTATATTTACTTTCAATAATGAAAATTAACCTGTTATTGAACCATTGCTGAATTGTGGAACTTGTGTTTTCAGGCCGTGAAATTGGTGGCTGCAGGATCATCAATGAAGAGAAAGACAATTTACGCACTGGCGTTAAAAAAATTTGGAAAACAAGATGATGGATTTAATGATGTAGAATCATAGTTCAATTCATATGATCTTATTAGGTTTTTTACATGTTAATTAAAGATTCAGTGAGGTGTAGAATATGTGGTTTTACTCATAACAAGGCTTTGTTTCATTAAGATACAAAATATGTAGAATGAAAGAAGTTAATCATTAACATTTTTACGTGGCATCTGTGTTTGGTAGATCTTTTTTTAAGTTTTATATGTTATTTTTCATAAAATGTACCTAATTATTCTAAATTTAACAGTAGTGGAACTTTTAAGAAAGTCCACATTATTGTTCAACTAAAACGTTTGAATTCAAAATCTGGTCTTTACAATAAGTATGGTGTGTAAGGCACATCACCTGTGCAGAACTTGCCACCCATCATTTGGGTGCACTGATCTGCCTGTGATGCGGTTTGTTTAACCCGTCTGGACCCAAACGTCAGGTGTGACGGACAAGAAACGATGGCTAGTGTGTAATGCAACCGATCAACCTGTGGTCTTTTGGAGCACTAGTAAGCAAATGAACACCCCTTTAACAATAGATCGTATTACGCAAAAACCCAATTTAGTGGCGGTAATAACAGCTTTAAGAAATGTTTGTAAGATGTATCATTTTTTTTGGAGCCAATGGTCTCTCCGAAAGTAACTGAAATCATATCTATTAAATATTAATTGTGTGGGAGGATAAAAAAAAAAGAATAAACCTAAACCTCGCACGTACCCAAAAACGGCACCTATGTATTGTGGATGCCAATCGCCGCATGTCACACATGCCACCGCCACATCATCACAGGCGGGTTATACACACCCTCATAGGAGCAAGTCTTAACATCATTATAACCATCTTAATATCAATTATAACCATCAAATATGCGCACGAGGTCTATTAACTATAATTGTGAAGATCATAGTATTCAATAACCTATTTTAGTAACTTAACCCCGTTATTATCATTTAAATTAGGGGTGTGCACGGTGCGGTTAATACAATTTTTAAAACCGAAACCGCGAGTTCGGTTAATACCATTTTTTTAACCGCAACCGCAACCGAAACTTTGGTTAACCACACTTCGGTTAACCACCGGTTATGGTTAATTTGCGGTTAATTTCGGTTAATTAACCAATATATTTAACATATGCTTTTAAACCAAAATATTAACTAATAACTTATTATTAGGCTAGTTTTGGACCAATTTTATAAGGGTGTGCATGATATGGTTCATTTTTAAGGTCTTGTCAAACTGAAACTGAAGTCGGGGTGTGCATACAACAATATGTGTGCGCATTTTGCATTGTTTCTGTTTGTTTAAGATGTTTTTTCAATACATAACGGAATCCACTATGTAAATATATTTTTATAAATGTGAATTAAAAAGAATGAATATATGAACTTATAGTAAAATAATGAGGAGTATTGTAAATTTATTATAAAATAATGACATTCGGTTCGGTGCGGTTAATGCGGTTAATTTGCACATCAAAACCGAAACCGAACCGCAATGTGCGGTTAATTGGTTATGCCTTAACCGAACTGTCGGTTAATTGTTCGGTTCAGTTAATTTGGTTCAGTTAATTCGGTTATGGTTCGGTTAAATCGGTTATTTGCTCACCCCTAATTTAAATCAACTTCAATGGTGATCATGAACAACTTCCATCAATTAGTGATGGTTATAACATAACTTTTACACAAAACACCACTTTATGTCAAATTTGGTCAAAACACACCAAGAACACATATAACCTAATTCTTAATAAGCCACATAACTAGAATCAACTTATTTTAACAAGTCCTAATGTTGATATGTGATGACTCTAAGTGGCTGTTTGTTTGCCCTTTATCCATTCAGATTTCTGAATGATTTAGCACTTAATGGTTCAAAGTGTTTGTTTCGTGAGCAGATTTCTGAATGGTTTAACACTTTTGTCTTTGAATGGTTGAGCATTATACTGAGTCTGAATGGTTACGAGCTTTTATCTGAATTGATCAGACATATGCCTCTGAATAGTTAAGCAATATACTAGCTCTTAATGATTCAGACCTCTTACCAGTTCAACACTTAATAGTTCAGAACTCTTAATGATTCAGCACTTATTCAGAAATTGCTAAACAACCCCTAAGCTTGTAGTGCCTTAAACACTATCAAGTTCTAAAATGCAAACGTAGGCTTCAAAAATCAATTAAGGCTTCTAAAACTAGAAAATGATTGTAAGAACTAAAAAAGTTTACACAAATGTAAAGTCTTGCTTCCAATCACTTAGGTAAGGTAGAACTTGAGTGTACTTCATTTATTTTCACCTTAATCTTTGCTCAGGTCCTTCCTTATTGGCCGTTGCAAACAAAATAACACTTATAATTTTTCTTCACTATTTCCTTTGTTACAAAGTGAACGTTATTAGTAGAATCTCCTATTGTTAAGTCCATATGACAAATATGGCAACTACAATCAGTATTTGATCAAATATGGTGATATATTTATATATATTTTTGGAAATATCAATATGTTTTTAACAATTATCGTACATTCGTTTGAAGTACTTTATTTTACTTTTTAGTGCTTTAAATATAAGCAAATGTTTGTATGCATAAAAAAATTTCTCAACTTTGACATTCACCAATGAATAAAATAGCTTAGCACGAGTAATTCAAGCCTTGTTGATATAAATACTAATCTAAACCCTAAAAATATTTAAGGTTATTTAAAAAGTTGCTTTAAACCCTACGAATATTTAAGGAATTTTTTTAATATATATTTAGGATTGGGGGGGGGGGGGGGAAGGCAATTTTTTTCATTTTTATTTTTCGTTTTAAAACAGATGTTAAAAAAAAAAAGAAAACTTCACAAAATATTAAGCAAGTTTTAAAAGTGTTCCAATTAGGTTACTTATATTTTTTACAAACCTTTTTAAAATAATTCGCAATTTTTTTAAAATACTTCAGTATTTTTATAAAATATTGTTATAGTTTTAAATATTTTAATTTTAAAAAATATTTTACAATTTATGAATGACCTAAAGAGATGATAAACTTGCTATTCAGATTAAATATATATGATTAAAATATCAAAGTAAACTTTAATGTCCTGACTGTGATAAAAACAAATTATAAATGACCTAATTAAAATAATCATAAAACTTGATTAATATTTTATAAAGTTATTCTTTTAAAAAATATAAACTTATAAGTAATTAGATATTATATAATGCTTGATAAATTAATAAACACTTTAAACTCATTAACATGTTCTAGAGTGGGTTTGATTAATCTAATTAAGTTAAAATAAAAATAAAAATAAAAATAAAAAATCTTATTTTATTTAGGTTTGTACCCAAAGATTTTAACCCAGTTGAAAATTAATTACACCAAATCACGTGGATCTCATCAATTTGTACTCATCAATATAGCACCATGTCCCATGCGTTCCTTGCATGCCATATATCACCCTCGCCCATGCCTTATTGCCCATACGAGATAAGTTTTATTGTTTTTGGTTTCATTGTTTCAATTTTATTGGTTTTCTTTTGATTTCTATATAACTATTTGGTTACACTTTACCCAGCTTTATATGAGCATTGAGCAACATTTAGGAGCAGATTGTTTTAATATTCAATTGTTTATGTAGTAATTGGCATGTTTAATCGTTTATGAAGTCATTGTTATATAATAAATTATTTATTGTTTATTTAGCTTGGTTACTAAGAAACTTATTTGATTGGGCTATTGTTTTAATTTTAAAAAATTATGCATCCCAAACAACTATATGACAATCAAAAACAAAAGAAAAAAGAGAGAAATATAGATGGAAATCTAAGAAAAGTCACAAGTTTTCTAGGGAGATTTATCCAAAGAAAACCTCAAGCTCCTTATTAGAAAACCTCAAACTTCATATCAAAATCAAATATTAAAGATTTAAGAGGTCTATTTTAACTTGTTGAACATTGATGTAAACTAAAACGTGATAGCAAATTGAACCTGTTGATTTACAACGAATATCAGGAACAATCTTCCAATAATCGTCGATTTGCGGGAATACCGATAATTAGGAAATTTTCACACACTAACACACTTGTGATATAGAGAAATTTTTTTTTTTTTTTATAAACTTCAAAACTAATCATCATTCCAAGTACCCAAAAATATAAAATGAAAGACAAAATTCGAATGGGCCTCAAAACATAAACGGGCCTCAAAACATAAACGGGCCGAAAACTAGTCCATAAACAAAAACTATAAATAACTTTAAAATAAAAAAACTCATAGAATAAGGCCATTTTGGGCCGTAAAAAGGGTCCAAACTGCCTATGGCGTTTGTAGAAACGTGCTCCCCGGTCCAACGGTCGTTTTAAATGGTCGCACGCGCGAAACAGAGCTTCCTAGCCGAAGTTACATCTATTTTAGTGAATCACATTTGTACACGCGATCTTGGGCTTACAAATATAAAATTGTCCGCTTCTCAACACTTGGACCTGCACCACACATACATCGAAATCCACATACCAGCCCTGGGTACAAGCTCTAGCTTCCAACTCCAATAGCAACTAATTTGCCAACATTATAACACAACATTAAAACACAATCGCAAGTAATTCTAACCACTCCTCAACTAGGGAATGTTTAGAAGTCTTCTTTTTTTTTTTTTTCCCTTTTAAATTAACCATTAAATTTTATACTTTTCATGTATTCACTAGTTCAGACTTTAATTAGAGGTCTACAAAAAAATATATGTTAGGGAAAAAAACCGGTTCCAGCCTGTCTCGAACCGCTGGTTTGGTAGTCCGACACCCAAAGCTGGTTTTAAAACAGTTTCAAATAAAAAGCGATTAAAACGAAAAAAAACCATTTCCAAAATTGATACAAGCCAGTTTGAATGGTTTGAGCATTCAGTTAGAAAAACCGGCTTAAAAACATAACCGGAATGAAAAAAACCGGTTTGATCACAAAACAAAAAAATTGGTACGGTTTAAAAAAAACTAGTTTGTACACCTCTACACTAGTTAATGGTTAATCTTTTTTTTCTTTTACATTTAACCTTGATTGACCCTATCTAACAATTTTTATGGATGAATACCCTAATTTAATACGTACTTCTAGTATTCTTGTTATACCATCCACAATAAACAACTAAATTCATATATATAGTCTCTTAGAAAACAAATCAAACCCTTTTACAAGTCAAACAAAAATACATTTCCCTAAACAAATATATGACATGTGTTTGGTAGAAATGGTAATTAAATTATAAACCAAAATTAAAAATAAGAGCCACAAACTGCAAGCAACAACTACTTGCAACAATAAAAGAATGCTTTAATTGAATATTGAATACAAACAAGTAGTAGAAGAAGATTAGTTTAGGTCCACCAACTGGTGGTTAGAATTAGGGTTCCACAATCCCCAATTTCAAGCAATCATTTTTTAGCTACTGTTATTCAAATCACTCAATTTAAGCAACACCCAATTCCATTCCAAATGTCACTCCAATTAACCCCAATTCTTTTCTTCCAATCATTTCGTATTTGAATCGAAATTTGATTTCATTTTAATTCCAATTTCAATTTCAGCTCGAGATGGTAGGTTTGCGTCTTTCATAATTAATAATCAATTGTTTTATTGTGTATATTTTTATTTTATTTAAATAATGAGGTGGGTGTTTCTTCAACCATGAATACTTGGGATTAATTATAGATAATATCCAATTATTGGAAACCTTCATTCATTGTTTTCTGGAGATGGTCATTGTTCAATGATTAGATGGGTTGGTAAATTTGTTTTTTATTAGTATTTTAATACTATTTTTTTAATATAATATTATGAGGAATATATATACATACACACACACATATTCTTGTTCATATCCATTTTTGTCTCCTATTTAGGAAGAATTTCTTTCTGCTACTTTGGTTCTGTCTTCATACATGCTGCAGATCACAGGTATAACTTTTCACTAAGGAATCTTGCAGACCCATCATCTTAAATCATCAAAGTTTGCAAATTTTTGTGTTGGTAAAGTAATTACTTCATAAATATATTGAAATCTTTGTAAAAAAACATGTTCTTTGATAAAATTTGTATTTTTTACAAAAAGAAAGGTGAAACTAACCTTTGATTTGAGTAACTTGGTGTAGGATGGATGATCAAAAGGTTTTATTTATTTATTTGTATATTTTAACAAAAAGTTATAACTTTGGTTATTTTCTTGTTAATTTAGGTATTACCACCAGCCATTGAGGGGATCATTCACCAGCAATTGAAGTTTTGAGTGATAGTGACTGATTTCTTGAAAATAAAGATGGCTACTTATTATTCTACTTCAACAAATCATCAAAGAGATGTGTTTCCAAGTTCATATCTTTCTAACCAACAACAACAAATTGATTATTTTCAACAATCACCTTGTCCTCCTATTGATATTATGTACCAAAACGATAGCGCGACCGACCCGTCTTACTTGGATCTTTTGTCGGGTCAAACGCAGTCAAACCCTCGAAATCTTTCTAGTGTTGATCAGAATCATCAAGAGTTGTCTTTGAGTCTTGGAATGCAAGTAACTTCTTCAATGGATATGCAGCCTTATCAATATAGTTACTTGAGTCCCCATATTCAAGATTCAAGTGATCATGACTCGCGAGGCAATAAGCTCGAAAACATTGACTTTTTGTCGTTTGACCGCCCGATGAACAACGTTCAATGCTCAGTTTCGGGCGCGTATCAAATACCATCCGGGGTTATACCGAGAATCTACAATTCGAGGTATTTGAAACCGGCACATGAATTGCTAGAAGAAGTGGCTAACATTCATGAAGCTATGAGGCAACTAAAGATGAATAAACGCAACAATCTTAATAAATCTGATGAAAACTACTCTCGAATCGAGCTCCAGTCTGCCCCTCTCGAGTCCACGACAAGTTCATCCGCTGAACAACTTTCGGCTTCCGAGAAAAACGAGCTTCAAAACAAGCTCACAAAACTATTTTCTTTGTTAGATGAGGTAAACTCTTTGATCCTTTAGAATTCATATTCTTTAACATTACCATGTTGCTTGAAACTATATATATTTATTCCTAGCACTTTAACATTACCAATTTACCATGTTTCTTGAAACTATATATTAACAAAAATATTATTATTTCATAGGAAAATGTTACATTTTTAACTTAGATGTGTAGATATTTTTACCATTCATTTTTAATCTATACAATCTTCAAACTTTAGCTAGAAAAAAACACAATTTGATATAACATAATCAGTTTCAAAACACACATCCAAACACGCTAATCATCCTTTTGATCGAGTCGAATCTTGAATTTACTAGAAACATATAAAAATATTGTTGTTTTATTGTAGGTTGATAGAAGATACCGCGAATACTGTCAACAACTGAGGATCGTCGAGGGATCATTAGACATGGTGACGGGTTGTGGGGTCGCGAGATCATACACAGCACTCGCTCATCAAACAATATCTCGACACTTTCGCTGCTTGAGGGACGCGATAAACGCTCAAATTCAAGTGGCCCGACAACATCTTGGTGAGCAAGATGATTCATCAGACCGAGTTCTACCTCGTCTTCGTAACGTGGAAAGACAGCTTAGGCAACAGCGAACGTTAAATCCACTTGGTGTCGTGCGTCATTCGTGGAGACCACAAAGGGGGCTGCCTGAAGGCTCGGTTTCGATCCTTCGTGCTTGGCTTTTTGAGCATTTTCTTAACCCGTATGCTTTCTTTAACGTCTTTATCTACATTTACATATAAATTAAAGGCTTTAAGGGTGTTCTTCGAATCAAACTGAAAATTTGAAATTCATAATAAATGAATTATGAATTCAGTTTTTGGTTTTTTTAGTCAGATTACTGCCACTTCAAATTCAGAATTTGGTTTCGAATCGAGTTATGAATTTGTGAGTTTCAAACTAAACAGGATATTTGAATACGAATTATATTTATTTTTATTTTTTATATATATGAAACTATAGAGTTTGTTAAAATCAACCCTTATCGGGTTATAAGTTTAAAAAATTTCTCTTAATTCAGTTTGTAATAATCTGAATCAGTTCTCTAATTCTATTCAAATTCAAATTTACTTTCAACAAGTCTCATTTTGTGAAAACCGGCTCAAATAACCTGAAAATCGATTCGATGAACACTCCTAGACAGTAAAGGTTGTCTTACATGTAAAAGTAAGTTGTATTCCATACTGATAACCTCATAATACATGTAGGAATGCTTTGACCACAGAAAAACTTTTATAAAAAATGTAAATTATTTATAAACAATTAAGAATTTCAATAACTATTGCATGATCTATGAGAGTTAATACGTTGCAAGTCTAATTTTCATAAGTAAATGGACAAAAAGTTAGAATACTCAATCTCGTTTCCTTAGGAGGCTTTTGGTTGGAAGGAATGGAATGGAATTGAGAAAATAGCATAATTTTCAAGTAAAATTGTGTTTGATTGAGCAATTAAAAATAAACCTAAGGGAATGGTTCACCTCAAATTCCCTTGGTTGTGGGATTTCAAAATCCTTCCACCTAGAGAGGGAATTTGAAATCCCACAACCAAGGGAATTTGAGGTGAAACATTCCCTTGGGTTTTACATTTCATTACCCACTTAAACATAATTTTGCTTGAAAATTATACTAGTTTCTCAATTCCATTACATTCCTTCCAACCAAACGCCCCCTTAGATTTTAACTCATATAAATTAATCTAAGTATTATTATCTTTAGTTACCCCAAAGATTCGGAGAAGATCATGCTAGCAAGACAAACAGGTCTCACTAGAAGTCAGGTATGTTACAATAGAGTAACATATTTCTTCTCATATTATTTTTTAACTTGTTATAGTTGGAGTAATTTTATGTGCCTATCAGATTGCAAACTGGTTTATAAACGCGCGTGTGCGCCTTTGGAAACCAATGGTTGAAGACATGTACAAAGAAGAGTTCGGTGATGACGAGGTGAATGATAGATCTTCACCCGAAGAACGAGATCGAAAAGCAACAATAGGTCAGTCATCTTCTTCGGAAGACAAACCGAAAGAGTTGCAGAAAAACCCGAATCTTGAATATGAGAATGATATGGAAGTGAATGGATATATGGGACAAAGGCATATCGATCTAGCGGACCAATATCGGTTTGATGATCCCCAGTTGTTACCTGATTTCGTCATGTAATAAAAACCAGTACGGGAAAAGTACATGAACACGAACACAACACGAGTTTGTGGATTCGAGTGTGTTTTGGATGAAAAATATAGATTTCTTTTTGTTTGAAGGATAGCTTCTATGTAAAGATATACCATACAATTTTATAATATGTAATAAAGCAACAAATTGTTATATTTTTTGATTTGTTGGGCAAATGTTTTCTTGTAAACAAAGATACAAGAATGATTTGTTCTTTGAATCTTAGAAACTTTGATTAGTTAATTAGTTATATGTATGTAACTTTAAATTTGTGACATGAATGACATTTAGAAAAGACATTAGCTATCTCTAATGCTAATATGTGGAAAACGTGACAACCCTGAAAATTAAGGTTAGACAAATTAAAAACTAAGAATTAATATAAGTTTACATATATACATAAAAAAAAAAATTTTTTTTAGGTGATAAATTTTGTATCTATATATATGTTTAAGCATGTATAAATATATATGTATGTTTTATAGTTGCATGAATGCATGATCTTTTACGTATGCATGTATGTATATTTTTGTGATTTTTGTGATTTTTGTGAGATATAAGGATACTAAACTATAAGCTTATGTGATTAGTTATTTGAATTACATGTTATGTTTCTCATTTAATGTGTAGTAGGTTAAGATTTCAACTTAACCAAACAATAATCTAGTGAGATAACTTTTAGAAAATTTACATGAAAAACCTAAACCAAACTAAATCTTAAACACTTAAACGTGTAACCAAAGCACCAACTTAACTTTGTAATCGGTTCATTAGGATATGAACTAATGTGGATTAGTGGCTAAGCGATACATTAACACTAATCTAATGACTAAGAGTGTCATTAGTATCTAAACATGACACCTAGCCACTCTTACACTAACCACACTTCAACACATGACACCTATTAAAGCTAAGAATCCAACACATAAACCTAAAGTTTAGAGGAAATGATGAGGAAACCTCCTAGACCTCTTTGGGTCTATCGACCGATGACACCAACTACAACGTCATCATTAAACATTACACTAATCACCATCTGAGTTTGACACCTATCATGTCTAAATTTTGGACACATATCAACACTACACAAACACCTCATCAAGAATGATCATTATTAGCTCTTGGTGCCACCCTCTCGGCCGATCCAAGTATCACAACCATCTCACTTTCTCTCGGCTTCTTACATCACTGCAACCATCATCCTCTGCACCAATCTCACCTCTTCCTTTCGGCTACAACACCACACAATACCACCATCTTACTCCAAGAACCCTCTTGTCTCTCGGTTGTTATACCACCAAAAACACCAACAAATCATCAGCAACCTAGAGGTATTACCCAAGTTCAAGAATACTTTCCTCCAAATTTGGGAATCAAGAAGCTAGAAGTCTCCTTCAATCATCTTCTACACTCTTCTTTTATCCATAATCATGGTTAGATTAATCAAAAACTCTATTGATTAAGAAGTTTATAAGATGGGACTTAAACCCTTGTGTTATGTAGCATAAAGATTTAATTGCAAACCTTATGAAATTTTTTGATTTTCAACTAAAATCAGTAATTAAATTTATAAAACAAGAAGTTTGAGATATTTTTTTTTTATATTCAATTAATAACAAAGGGTTGAAAACATGAATATTCTTGATAAATTGGATTAAATATCTAAATGACTGTGATTGTGGGAATAAAATTTGGAACTTGTTGAGAAATATTAGAAAATGTAATCTGTAAATTTTGATGTAATAATATTTAGTAGATTAATTTATATAATTAATTCAAGGAAATAAAAGGAAATTATTATACAGAAGCTCCGAACCCGGTAAAAATCTAGAAAAATTATATGATGGACCTTATATTTTATAGGAATTATAGAATAAATTTCATGATTTAATTCGTAGGTATGACTGAGTTTTAGAATTTGGAATATTCTGTAATTAGAAAATGGGAAGAAAGAGCAAGACAGTGAGTTAAATTATGAAACTTTTACATAAAATTTTATATATTGAATAGGACAGAATGTATAAATTTTAGAATATTTAAAGATATGTAGCTATTTCTGTCATTTAATATAAAACTTGTAAAATTATAAGAAATTACCCGACAGGAGATATTAACTAGAATTTTATGGGATGATCTGGATATTATAATCTTACTGCCTGTATAATTTGGTAATTTTTGGGTGACTATAACTACTGTTTGAGAATTTTGACATTAATTAGTAAATAAGTGCTGAAAATTTTAAAGAAATTTGTTTTATTCTAACAAATAATTATTTTATAGGAATTATTTGACATTTGGCTGGAAATAAGGTGAGATTCACAGCCCCATTTTTACATTTATGAGTTTTGAGGGAAAAAGCATACTGTTTTGTGATTGATGCTAATATAAATAAGACTTTTTGAGATATACTTTCATTGTGCCATAAACTACAACCATTAATTCGGATGAGCAACCGTCTGGTAATATAGGTAGCGCTACTTAGGAAAATATTTCATGCACCAACATGATGAGTGTTGTGATGCTATATTATCTGATTCTGTGATTTGTATTTGTGACAGTTATAAATCACTTGGCTTATAAGTAGGTTTGGTTGTAATCTTATTTATATTACATCAATATATTTTGTTTAATGATTAAACCTATGTTCTCACCAACATATTGTTGACTGTTTTAAGTATGTTTTTTCAGGTAATCAAAATGACTAACAGTGTTATGTTTTCATTTGATGTGTACAACGGATGTGGTGAAGTAATAAGAAAGACGTGTGTCAAAGTAACTGTAAATATGTTTGATCTTAGTTTAATAGTGGATGCTCATATCCATTATTACCGAAGGATGAAGCAGTTACTAAACACTTTTGTACTATGGTTACATGAAATTATGTAAAAGTCTTTATGCAGACGAATTTTGTATGAATATAAATGTAACCCATATATATATATATATATATATATATATTTACATAAAAGGAAATATATGATGTTATGTTGTATTACTTGTTATATTTAATTCATGATCAATGTGTTCTGAGCCAAATAGTTACACCCAAGCATTTCACGCTTCCGCCGGGATGTGACAGGTTGGTATCAGAGCCATTGGTTATAGAGAATTAGGTATTATAAAATGCCTAGACTATAACCATAAGCTCGTATGATAATAATTTTCAGCATGATTAAAAACTTATACATACATATTTTATGTGTTAACGAACACTGATGGGAAAAGAATAAACAATAAATTTTTATGATATCATGTATATATCTTTAAATTCTAAATTGTAAGTAGATAAAGGGCAAAATGTGTTTTATTGTATATATAAGACCATACATGATATGTGAATATGAAATATTTGATGAATTTATTTGACTAATTGTTTTGATTAGTAATATTACAATTAAAATTTATAAGAACTTTTGCAGCTATGAGTACTTATAATTCTGATAGCCACTATAGTGAAACGGATCCCTCGGAATATTTAGACCATAGCAACCTTAAGGAAACAACACCAGAACCAGAGCCTCAGAACAACATGGAAATTTCCCAACCCGAAAGCAAGACTAACACAAAGCCAAAGTTTTATGTTCGACGTGCACCCGTAACCATCGAAGGTTATACAGTCGAGACCCCTAGGAAAAGGGTACGATATGGCAAGAGGTTTCCGGCCAAGGACTTAGACGAACAAAACCCAGAAGCTTTCCTTCTGGACATCTGAAATAACAACCGTAGCCCAACCAGGTGACTCTAAAACTGAAAAGAAAGAAGCTAAAAGACAAAGGTTGGAAGATTGTTAGATAGAAACAACCCAACAAATCTTTAAAAAGATTAAGAAGATACAACGAGGAACTTGGGCAATTCAAAAAGATGTCAAAAAAATAAATGCACACAAGAAAAATATCTTCACAAGGATATGGAATTGGGTATGAGGAGATTAGAGATATAGTAAACTTTAGCTTTAAACGTAAAAGAATAATAATGTAATGAAATATTCTCTTTATTTTGTGACTGCTAATTATTATGTTTTAGGTAAAACTTATATACGGATACATATTCCTGTCTCCTTAAAGATATTAATATGATTAAAATGTAGTGAAACATGCCGCCAAAAAGGAATACTCAACCTGTACGAAGAACTGCACGAGTTGGACGACGAAGAACTAGGCTAGGAGAAGAAGCTCCGCCAGTGAATACCACTGCAAATGAGAATGAAAGGATTTCTCAATTAGTGACTCAACAACTGGAAGCTGCAATACATACATTAGTAGCTCAACTACAACAGAACCTTAACTTCGGAGGGGTACCGCCTGGAAACAAAGAACCAGGAAATACTAACAGAGAAGAGTACCAGGAGGAAGAGATTGTGGATGGAGTTAGGAAAGGATGTTTCTATAAAACTTTCATGTCTTGCAGACCCCGAGATTTTAACGGGAAAGGTGGAGCAGCTCAAGCCTTACGCTGGTTAGATGAGATGGAATCAGTGTTAGATATTAGTAACTGTGTTGATAACTACAAAAGCATGTTTGCTTCACATTCTCTTAAGGGGGAAGCACAATCTTGTTGGAAAATGGAAGTCCAAACAAAAGGAAGGCACGTTATGAACAGACTAAGCTGGGAGGAGTTTAGGAACCTAGTAACTAAAAAATATTGTCCTTATAATGAAATAGAGAAAATAGAAGCGGAATTTGTGGCATTAGAGATGAAAGATGCAGCACATTAGGAGTAAACTGATAGGTATAATGAACTCTCTAGATTAGTGCCACATCTGGTGACACTAAAAACTAAAAGGATAGGAAGATATATCTGGGGTTTAGTACCACAGATAAGAGGAATGGTCAAATCTGCCATGCCAAAGACCTTTCAGTATGCAGTAACCTTATCAGGAAGTCTAACTGATGAAATGATAAGAAATGGATCTCTAACTGATCCAAAGGTAGGAGAGAAAAGAAAATGGAACAACAGTAAAACGGGAAGGAAATTTGGAGGAAACCAGAATAAGAAGGTAGCTAGAAACCCAGTAAGAAACTTCCTCGGAGTCGTTCAAGATAAGAGACCACAAGCAGAAGGGCAACCATGGTGCAATGCTTGCCAGAGGTACCATCATGGTAAACGCATTTGTAATTTGTTACAACTACAAAAAGAAGGGACCCATATCCCGAGACTGTAAGGGACCTGCAAACCCTAAACCAGTTTGTTATCAGTGCGGAAATGAGAATCATTTTCGCAACGAGTGTCCACAACTGAAAGGCAAAACCCCAATCAACCCAAACATCCCCCGTGGAAGAGCATTTGTGTTGCAAGCTGAAGAAGCCCAACATGAACCAGAAGTAGTGACGGGTACGTTTCTCATTAACAATCAGTACGCAACAGTATTATTCGATACAGGAGCAACTCGTAGTTTTGTTTCGACCTTTACTTAATCTAACCTTAGAGAAACTGAAAAGTAAATATATGATAGAATTAGCTGATGGAAAGATGATTGAAGCTTGTGAAATTATTTCTAACTGTACCTTAAATTTAGATGATCATTGTTTTGATATAGATTTGATTCCTATTGAATTAGGAGGTTTTGATATTGTTGTGGGAATGGATTGGTTAAGTAAGAATCAGGCTGAAATTATATGTGGTAAGATAATGATAAAAATTCCTTTGACTAAGGAAGATAGAACCCTCTGTTTATATGATGAAAAACCTAGAGGAGCTATGAAGATAGTCTCATGTAAAAAAGCTCAGAAATGTTTAAGAAAGAAATGCTTAGCTTTTCTAGCCCATGTAGTTGATACGAAACTGGATAAGATAACTTTAGAAAATGTTCCTATCATCAGTGAATATCCAGAGGTATTTCCCGATAAATTACAAGGTTTGCCACCCCCTCGTCAAGTAGAATTCAAGATTGAACTAGTACCAGGGACTGTCCCTATTGCCAAGGCACCATATCGTTTAGCACAGATAGAAATGAAAGAATTAATGAATCAACTTCAGGAATTATTGGACAAAGGATTTATACGTCCTAGTGTATCACCTTGGGGAACACCAGTTCTATTTGTAAAGAAGAAAGATGGAACTTTTAGAATGTGCATCGACTATAAAGAGCTCAATAAAGTAACCATCAAGAATAGATATCCCCTTCCTAGGATAGATGACCTATTCGATTAGTTACAAGGATTTAGTTATTTTTCCAAAATTGACTTAATGTCAGGATATCAGCAGCTAAGAGTTCAAGATGAGGATATACCAAATACCGCATTTAGAACTCGATATGGTCATTATGAGTTCCTTGTAATGCCATTTGGGTTAACTAAGGCTCCAGCAGTATTTATGGATTTAATGAATAGGGTATGCAAACCTTATTTAGATAAATTTGTCATAGTCTTTATAGATGACATCTTAATCTATTCTAAGAGTAAGGAAGAACATGAAAAGCACCTAAGGTTAACTTTGGAATTACTTTGAAAAGAAAAATTGTACGCCAAATTCTCGAAGTGTGAATTTTGGAAAAGGGAGGTACAATTCTTAGGGCATGTGGTTAATCAAGAAGGAATTCAAGTCGATCCGGATAAGATTGAAGCTGTTAAGAAATGGGAGAATCCAAAAACACCAACTGAGTTATGTTAATTCTTAGGTTTGGCAGGTTATTACAGAAGATTTACAGAAAATTTTTCAAGAATAGCCCAACCTTTAACAGAATTAACTCAGAAGGATAAGCCCTATGTTTGGGGAGAAAGACAGAATGTTGCATTTGAACTCTTAAAGAATAAATTATGCAGTGCTCCTATCTTAGCCCTTCCAGAGGGAACAGATGATTTTATCATATACTGTGATGCATCACATCAAGGTTATGGATGTGTTTTAATGCAACGAAATAAGGTAATTGCATATGCATCAAGACAACTCAGAGAAAGTGAGAAAAATTATACTACACATGATTTGGAATTAGGAGCCGTAGTATTTGCACTTAAGATTTGGAGGCATTATTTATATGGAACCAAGTGCATAACTTATACAGATCATAAGAGTTTGCAACACATATTTGATCAAAAGATGTTGAATATGAGACAGAGAAGGTGGGTAGAGTTATTAAGTGATTATGATTATGAGATCAAGTATCATCTAGGAAAGGCAAATGTAGTGAGAACCAAGCCATTACGAGTCCGTGCCATGAGAATGGAATTACGCTCGGATTTGGTAAGTCAAATTCGAGAAACCCAACAAAAAGATGAATTACGAATTGTGATAGGGCAGGATAAAAACCTAGAAGCTATGTCAGATGAAATCTTGAGATTTAGAGGAAGAATTTGGATTCCTAATGATGATCTGCTTAGGGAAACCATTCTAAGAGAAGCACATAAGTCTAGATATTCAGTACATCCAGGAAATAATAAGATGTTTAAAGATTTAAGAAACCAATATTGGTGGCGAGGAATGAAGAAATCTATTGCGAAATTCGTAGAAAAATGTGATATCTGTTCAAGAGTAAAAGTTGAATACCAGAAACCCTCAGGATATTTACAACAACCAGAAATTACAGAATGGAAATAGGACCAGATTACCATGGATTTTGTAACCAAATTATCAAGAACCTCAAGTGGGTATGACACAATATGGGTTATAGTCGATAGACTGACAAAATTAACTCATTTCTTGCCAATTAGGGAAGATTATAAAATGGAAAAATTAGCAAGAATTTATATGAAGGAAATTATGTCTAGACATGGAATACCAATTTCAATTATATCAGACAGAGACAGCCGATTTACTTCAAGGTTTTGGCAAACTTTACACAAAGCATTAGGAACTCAAATAAACATGAGTACAGCATATCACCCACAGACAGATGGACAGAGTGAGAAGACAATCCAAACATTGGAAGATATGTTGCGGGCTTGTGCATTAGACTTTGGTGGTAGTTGGGATTTACACTTACCCTTGACAGAATTTTCATATAACAATAGTTACCATGCTCGTATTGGGACCGCTCCATTTGAAGCTTTATATGGAAGAAAGTGTAGGTCACCCTTGTGTTGGATGAGGTGGGAGATAGACAACTTACAGCCCAGAACTAGAACTCATACAGGAGACGTATGATAAGATTTTCGAAATTAAAGACAGATTGAAGGCAGCCCGTGATAGACAGAAAAGCTATGCTGATGGAAGGAGAAAGCCATTAGAATTTCAAATCAGGGATAAAGTGTACTTGAAAGTATCACCCTCAAAGGGGATTATCTGATTTGGGAAAAGAAATAAGTTAAACCCTAGGTATGTTGGCCCTTTTGAAGTAACTGATAGGATTGATCCTGTAGCATATAAGTTAGACTTGCCTGAGGAATTAAGTGGAGTACATAACATTTTCCATGTATCCAACTTGAAGAAATGTCTGATAGATGAGACATTAAAAGTACCAATCCAAGAAATCAAAATAGATAAGAAACTTCATTTTGTGGAAGAACCAATAGCCATTATGGACAGCGAGGTAAAAAGTTTGAGAAAAGGTAGAATTCCAATAGTAAAGGTCAAGTGGAATTCAAAAAGAGGACCCGAATTTACATGGGAAAGAGAAGATGAAATCAAAAGAAAATATCCACACTTATTTGAGGTTAAACTGAATGAAAAGGGCAGTTACAAAGACAAACTTCCCATGTCATCAGATACTGACAATAAATGAATTTCGGGACGAAATTCTTTTTACGGTGGAAGAATGTGACGACCCTGAAAATTAAGGTTAGACAAATTAAATACTAAGAATTAATATAAGTTTATATATATACAAAAAAAAAATTTTTTAGGTGATAAATTTTGTATCTATATATATGTTTAAGCATGTATAAATACATATGTATGTTTCATAGTTGCATGAATGCATGATCTTTTACGTATGCATGTATGTATATTTTTGTGATTTTTGTGAGATATTAAGGATACTAAACTATAAGCTTATGTGATTAGTTATATGAATTACATGTTATGTTTCTCATTTAATGTGTAGTAGGTGAAGATTTCAACTTAACCAAACAATAATCTAGTGAGATAACTTTTAGAAAATTTACATGAAAAACCTAAACCAAACTAAATCCTAAACACTTAAACGTGTAACCAAAGCACCAACTTAACTTTGTAATCGGTTCATTAGGATATGAACTAATGTGGATTAGTAACTAAGCGATACATTAACACTAATCTAATGACTAAGAATGTCATTAGTATCTAAACATGACACCTAGCCACTCTTACACTAACTACACTTCAACACTTGACACCTATTAAAGCTAAGAATGCAACACATAAACCTAAGGTTTAGAGGAAATGATGAGGAAACCTCCTAGACCTCTTTGGGTCTCTCGGCCGATGACACCAACTACAACATCATCATTAAACATTACACTAATCACGATCTGAGTTTGACACCTATCATGTCTAAATTTTGGACACATATCAACCCTACACAAACACCTCATCAAGAATGATCATTATTAGCTCTTGGTGCCACCCTCTCGGCCGATCCAAGTATCACAACCATCTCACTTTCTCTCGACTTCTAACATCATCGCAACCATCATCCTCTGCACCAATCTCACCTTTACCTTTCGGCTACAACACCACACAATACCACCATCTTACTCCAAGAACCCTCTTGTCTCTCGATTGTTATACCACCAAAAACACCAACAAATCATCAACAACCTAGAGGTATTACCCAAGTTCAAGAATACTTTCCTCCAAATTTGGGAATCAAGAAGCTAGAAGTCTCCTTCAATCATCTTCTACACTCTTCTTTTATCCATAATCATGGTTAGATTAATCAAAAACTCTATTGATTAAGAAGTTTATAAGATGGGACTTAAACCCTTGTGTTATGTAGCATAAAGATTTAATTGCAAACCTTATGAAAATTTTTGATTTTCAACTAAAATCAGTAATTAAATTTATAAAACAAGAAGTTTGAGATATTTTTTTTTATATTCAATTAATAACAAAGGGTTGAAAACATGAATATTCTTGATAAATTGGATTAAATATCTAAATGACTGTGATTGTGGGAATAAAATTTGGAACTTGTTGAGAAATATTAGAAAATGTAATCTGTAAATTTTGATGTAATAATATTTAGTAGATTAATTTATATAATTAATTCAAGGAAATAAAAGGAAATTATTATACAGAAGCTCCGAACCCGGTAAAAAACTAGAAAAATTATATGATGGACCTTATATTTTATAGGAATTATAGAATAAATTTCATGATTTAATTCGCAGGTATGACTGAGTTTTAGAATTTGGAATATTCTGTAATTAGAAAATGGGAAGAAAGAGCAAGACAGTGAGTTAAATTATGAAACTTTTACACACAGTTTTATATATTGAATAGGACAGAATGTATAAATTTTAGAATATTTAAAGATATGTAGCTATTTCTGTCATTTAATATAAAACTTGTAAAAATTATAAGAAATTACCCGACTGGAGATATTAACTAGAATTTTTATGGAATGATCTAGATATTATAATCTTACTGCCTGTAAAATTTGGTAATTTTTGTGTGACTATAACTACTGTTTGAGAATTTTGACATTAATTAGTAAATAAGTGCTGAAAATTTTAAAAAAATTTGTTTTATTGTAACAAATAATTATTTTATAAGAATTATTTGACATTTGGCTGGAAATAAGATGAGATTCATAGCCTCATGTTTACATTTATGAGTTTTGGGGGTAAAAGCATACTCTTTTGTGATTGATGCTAATATAAATAAGACTTTTTGAGATATACTGTCATTGTGCCATAAACTGCAACCATTAATTCAGATGAGGAACCGTCTGGTAATATAGGTAGCGCTACTTAGGAAAATATTTCCTGCACCAATAGGATGAGTGTTGTGATGCTATATTATCTGATTCTGTGATTTGTATTTGTGACAGTTATAAATCACTTGGCTTATAAGTAGGTTTGGTTGTAATCTTATTTATATTACATCAATATATTTTGTTTAATGATTAAACCTATGTTCTCACTTACATATTATTGACTGTTTTGAGTATGCTTTTTCAGGTAACCAAAATGACTAACAGTGTTATGTTTTCATTTGATGTGTACAACGGATGGGGTGAAGTAATAGGGAAGACGTGTGTCAAAGTAACTGTATATGTTTGATCTTAGTTTAATAGTGGATGCTCATATCCATTATTACTAAAGGATGAAGCAGTTACTAAACACTTTTGTACTAGGGTTACATGAAATTATGTAAAAGTTTTTATGCAGACGAATTTTGTATGAATATAAATGTAAACCATATATATATATATATATATATATATATATATATATTTACATATAAGGAAATATATGATGTTAGGTTGTATTACTTGTTATATTTAATTCATGATCAATGTGTTCTGAGCCAAAGAGTTACACCCAAGCATTTCACGATTCCGCTGGGATGTGACATGAAGTGAGACAAAAAAGAGATATATGATATAAGAAGGGGAGAGAGACGGGGGGCGTCTGTACAATTTCTTCCAGACAAGCTGACGTGTCAACAAAATATATGAGGCACGTGCCATGTATTTACGTGAAGATGTCACGTCAACAGGCATGTCCGTAAAGATGATAGTGAAAATATATATTTTATGTTTTTTAAACATAGTAAAATTTTAGAGGGAAAAACAGTTTTCAATAAAGACATAAACAAAACATGTGAATTGCATGTCATGTATGTAACTTGTGTTTGCTTGTAATTTTCGACTTAGTGACAACGTCTTAAGCATTGTAAATTTTTGTTTCGAAATCATCATTATTGTTTTCTAGCTAGAGAGGGTTCTTCGGCACTCAACAAATTTGGTCTACTAGAACCAAAGGGTATTTTTGGAGGCATTTTATTTTACAACAATTTTGGATCCATAAGAAATCAATTTGATGGCCCTGTGAACTCAAGCGCTATGGTGGCCAATGAGAATTTTGAAACCCTAAGGCTTGGTTTCTACGATTGTACATTATTATTCACGCTGATGTTTCCAACAACTTGAACTAAAAAAAACCACGTTGAAACGTTAATATAAATAAACATATACAAAGGTAAATTTATTTGATAAAATATCACATTTTAAAAGCTATAAAGAAGTAAACAATAAAACTATAAAAGAATCACATTAGAGTGGTTTTGATGACTTCTGTATTTGTAATTCGATAACTTGTATATTATTTCGCACAATTGCGTTATAAATGAAATTAACACAGGACATAGATAAAATAAGTAAATAGCAAGAGTATATTTGAAATTTTATAAAACATCTAATATTCAATGTTATAAAAATAAAAGATAATAATAATTATAATAATAATATAAAGCCAGAAAAAAGTGTCAAAGTGATGTTTCTTGGTGATGCTATTCATAGCCCACCATTTTTAATGGCGGGTGAAAACACCTGTTGCTACGGAGGTGTTGAAATTTATAAGGTTCGGTTTCGACGACTTGTATATTAGTATTTACCCTGCAGTTTCTTATAACTCATATTTGAAAAAATTCGCACTTAAATGTTGATAAAAATAACTGTCACAACGGCAATTTTGAATCTTAAAAGACATCATAAGTTTTGAATGTGGTAAGAAAAAATAAACAAGTAAAAATATAAAACCTTGAAATAGTTTTGACGGCTTGTACGTTTGAGATTTGATGAATTGTATATTATTATGCATAATTCTGTTTTGAATAAAATTTACACCATAACATAAATAATAAGTCGTAATGGTTATTAGAAATCAGAAATTTTACAAAACATCATATTTTAATAAAATAATAATAATAATAATAATAATAATAATAACAATAACAATAACAATAACAATGAGAATATTCCATTTGAAATATGCGAGTATTCATTTTTAGGTCGCTAGGGGATTGCCAAGGTGGCCAGTCGGGTTGATTTGGTACAAAAAGCCCACAAATCCAAATTTCACCATTTACACACTCTCACTCTTCGTGTGCTTTCTCTCTTTACCCAAACATCTCTCTTTACAATTTCATGTTGTTTGAGTGCACGTGTGGATGATAGGAGCTTGTATATGCGTTCGTTGGCATTGATTTTGCTTATAGGTGATGTTTGGAGGCTCGGTACCATCGGTAAGCCATATTTCTCTTCTAAGTACGAGTAATGGCTCTATATGAGCAATTATGTGACATGAGAAACTCCATTGTAGTGTTGGATTGCTTGGTTGTTAAATTGTGAGCGTCATGGACCAACTGAAAGCCCAAATATGCTGTGTAAGGTTCTAAATCCCACACTATGCATCATTATTGATTATAAGGATAAACCAAGGTTTTGGAAAAACCAAACCAATGTTTAAATGGTTTGAATGCATATGGTTAATATGATAAGGGAAGTGACCACGTTTGGATAAAAGGATTTGTCTTGGGACAAAGTCTGGTCTTTAATTTGTAACAACTAATGAAAAGTCATGTCATAACCATTAGGTTGTCATGAAAACATACATGAAGGGAACATCATGTTGTCATGATTTAGGTCCCTTTGATCATTATGTTGGGTGTGTGCATAAATCCTAGCTTTTTGATGCGTGTTTCTCTTGATTCATGAGAGGAGATGAAGACTAGGGGTTGTGGAAACCTTAGCTCGAGGTCATTATCATGACTAAGGCCAGTCAGGTTAACTAACTCGGATGGGTAAATCCCGAGGGTTTGTACGTTCAAGTTATGATAACAAGTACGTGATACGCTCATTAATACTCACAACCAATGTGTTGACACTTTCAGAAGGTTATCGCTATAAGTCTAACTGTCCCCTTTTCTTAAATGTTTTTGGGACTGTATCCGAGCTTGTAAACATTTTGGTTGAAATGTTTTGATGTGTGCCTGTAAGATAACTTCTTCCTAATTGACTAGCATACTCATTGGTCATTGTAGTCATGAGCAAATCATTAAAAAACTGTTTCGGTTGTTGTTTATTAGTATTATTATTGTTATCATAAAAAGAAAAAAAAGAAAATGAATTAAAATTACACATGATAAGTGGTTGTAGTTGTGGTATTATTCATCACCCATCATGTTTAATGAATTATATATCTAGTGGGGCAACTTGTGTGTATCGACACAAATGTTAAAATTTATCAGGCTTAGTTTTAACCATGTCACAATAGTAAATTCAAATTTTATAAAATATTATATTTTATAAATTGAATTATGAAAAGAAAAAGCATAAAAAAAATCAAAATTTGAATTATTAAGTTTTAGATTTATTTAATGCTGTTGTAATTTTTAACAGATAAAAAATATTAAAAGTTTATGAAATACTTATGAGATGTTATTTCTATAATCCATCTGAATATTTTTGTTTTAATTTTTAATACCTATTTTACGCCTGTTTTAAATTAGCTTTTGTTTTATTCGATATTTATTTTCACTACAATGTAATATTTATTGCTTAGTTTGCTATACATTTATAGATCATGATAGTTAGCTTGCAAAGTAATATTTAAGTTCTTTAACATTTATTTTCACAATTATGTTATATTTTCTTATAATTCATAAGTACCATTCTGACATATTTATTTTTATCAATGTTATATTGTGTTATTGATAATTTAAGAATCATTTAGTTTGTAGCATGCATTTGAATGTTATTATATCACAATACGTCTTGAACATGTTAGGTTTAAAGAATTATGTTCATGACTAACCTTGAGTGACCAAATCATCCTTACTTGACTAGATGACATTTTGATTACCCAACTTGACATTGGTTAGACCAATATATATCATCATTATAAGTTGTAATAGGTCGTTATGTATATCTTAATTAGCCGTATTCGGTATTAAAAAATCAAATAAGGTTTTAAAGGCCTCGTTTTCTGTTTATTGCCCTAATCAGCCATCATTGACTCTCGTTGACCGTCATTGATTCTAATGGGCTATTAATGTGATATTCTAAATTCACAGATTAACTCCATTAATGAAACTCCGTTATATGAGTTTAATCATGCATTCATGTCATGTAATCACACATAAGGCTGTTCTCGAACATTGATGACCTAAGAAATGAAAAATATTAATTTAGATAATATTATGTGATTTAATACGTGATTATGTGAAATCGATGTGTTATATGTTTGTATCGATGATTTGTGTGTTATCGTATAGTTATGAGAATTCTATGTTATTAATCATGAATATAAAATTGTAAATGTATCTAAGTGGATTTAATGTGGGGTTTAAAAAACTTCAATTAAAAAGAAGGTAATTAACAATTATTCTTAAGGGGGTTTATTGTAAATATAGTAATTAGGAGGTAATTATAAAAGGTTCATTTTTTTTACAAAAATAATAATATAACAAAACGTAATACCCCCAAAACCCCTACCTTTGACCATCGCCCCATCGCCTTTCCCCTTATGATTTTCGGCTCACACACACACACACATATTCTTTCTCAATTTTTGCTGATATCAATCACTACAACGCGTTGGGAAGAATCTAGTGTGATCATCTACTCTGTTCGGGTAATCGATTTTATAAAACTTTCGCTTTTTCTATGAGTTATATGTATACATTAACCCTCGTTCATCCAATCAATCCTAATACTTAAAATTGATGGAAGTAAGTGTTGTTGTTGATAATATTTGGCGTTATTCATGATTGTTTACATGAATAATGCGAGAATTTTGTGTTTTAATGTACGTGTTGCTCATAACTTGCTAAATGAGAAAACTTTAATTTCCAAGAATCATATATATCGAGTTCTAGTGATGTTTATTGGTTTAATATGATCAATATAGGATAGATTAATCATATGGATGATGGATTGTTATTTGGTTTGTGAATTTTGGATTCTCTATGCTACACTATCCTACTAAGGAAACTTTGTTGATGTAGCTTGTGGTATATGGTAATTTGGACATGCATGGGAGGTTAGGATCATATTACAATAATTATTTGAGATGATTGAATGTGTTTGCTACATTAAATTTTGTAGGATTCATATGCTAGACAATAAATTTCTGTTAAAAGGAACTTTAACTTTATGAACATATAATAAAAAGATGTTTGAGTCTTCACGCATGCTAGTGGATAATGTTAGGTTGTTATGGTTAGAATAAAGTAGGTTAATAGGATTACCTGATGGAATCTTGTCTTATATGTGTATTAAAACCTCCTAGTAGGAATCTTGTTAAAAGTAGAAATTTTATCTGGTCCAAACCTGTAATTTAAATGGTAAACATATTAGGGTGAATACCATACACAAATGCGGATTTGAGGTCCCTACTTAGTAGGATTGATAGAATTAGTATTTGAAGTCACGAGTCTACTTCACATAGCATGTGTCAAGCGGTATAAGTCTTATGTGAAACTAAGTTGCATGATAGTGGCATAGATAGTTGTCACATAGGAAACTTGAAGTAACTTGTTATTCGATGGCATGAAATGTGCAACTTGATTGCTATTGTGGATTCTATGCATAATATGGTAGGTCTTATTTAGAATTGAAACTCTCTAGAGATTTGATATCAACTTGAACGATACATGAATGTATTGAGCATAACTCATGATTAACAGTTGTATAAAGCATAAACAAATATACTTTCATTTAACGTGTCAACAACGGGTCGTCATGTTACACTTGGTTCAATTTGTCAAACTTGGTCAAACTTTTCTAAACACATGAAACAATGGGATTGATTGGACACTTAGGGTTTTATAAACTAACATACCCATGTATTCATGGACTTGTATGCTCTTGGTAGCTTGTGGCGGGTCGCTTCATACTTTAACACCATTTACTTGTTAGCACGCTCTAGAGGTGAGTTCACTGCCCCACTTTTACTTACTCCTTTTGGGGAAGAAAGCATACCCAAACTCTTTATATTATATGATTGTGTATTTCATGTTTTTACATAGTGTAATGTTACCACTGAAAGTCCTTACTCTATCAGATCGTTAACCAATATTAACTAGCGGGGAATATTGAGTAGTATCACCAGGCTTGACAAACCCCACACATGCAATTGGAGGTCAAATGAGTGCAACATTGTCCTAATTATCATTGACTTTAGATGAACATCAATCATTGACTTTAGATGAACATCAATGCTCGTAACTGACATCTAACAGTCCTAATTAACCATCGTTTACTATAATTTATCATCAATGACCCTAACAAATCAATTATGACTCTAATTAACAATGGCTCTAATCAACCTACAATAATTTCAATTGACCATTAGTGACCTTAGTCAACAATCAATGAATCTAATTGATATCTTAATTTACTAATAACGAACCTAACTATTTTTTGAACGACAATAATGACCATAAGTAATCACAATTGATCAACAATAACCTTGATTGGCTGTATTTGACTAATAATGACTCTACATAATCAAATAATAACTAATCGCTAAACATGATCCTATTGATAATTATTATCTTTAATTGGCAATCATTGACTCTAAATGACCATAGATGATTTTATCTTGAACCATTTGATCATTCGGTGACCTTAATTGACTATCAATGACTCCAATTAACCAGCATTTATCCTAATTCGCACATAATGACTCTTAGTAACTCTAACTGATCAATAATGACCCTAGTTAACTGGAATTGACCAATAATGATCTTATTTGATCAAAATTTAACTAATTCATCATACATGATCTTGATTGATAATCATTAACTCTAATTGGTCGTCATTGGCTCTAATTGACCATAATTCACCTCAACTGGAATCGCTTGACTAGTAATGACATTAATAACCATCAATTGACCATTATTTACCCTAATTAACCATTAATAACCATTACTAACCATACTTGACCAATAATAACCCTAAATGATTGTAGCACCTACGTTTTGTGGTCTCGGGTTCAAACCCCACTTGAGTAAAAGAAAATTGCCTTTAAAAAATCAATAACAAAAGTTTATTATTTCATATACAAAATGACATTTGAGAGTAACTATTAGTACCTCTAATATTTGTAGATTATGACAAATAATTGGAGACTGAAATGTGATTACTTGTATATTTCATATACAAAATGCATTCAAAACTGAATGCTAGACTCTAAGTCGAGGGTATGCATTTCATATACAGAAAGACACTTAAGACTACCTATCATCGCCTAATACGTAGTATATGTGTTAATTAATGCTGTCAAAACACTAGAATATGCATTTATTATTGTGGACTGGATATCAGTCCTGGATAAGATCACATATAAAGTACTTAAGACTAATTTTTTAGTATTCAATAATTTTCTTAAAATGGTATTACTTGTGTCAAATAATTAGAGACTAAATATTAGTCATTGATCCTTTCTTACATAGAAAGTATTCAAGAATTAATATAGTCCCTAATTGTATCTATTTAGGAGATAAAAGTTTATTGATATTCTCTAATACTTTCCTCTAGAAAAGTAGAATGTGTTAATTATCAAAATTATTCTCTAGTAACTTTCATACAAAACTCTTTAGAGAATGAATACATGTTCCAAATAAGGTCTTGTAAAAGAACTTTAAGGCTGATTTTCAGTTTTCAATTCCTTTCTTAAAACGATATAACTTCCACCGATAGTTAAAGACTAAAAAATCAATCCTTAATCTTTTTTACACAAAAAGACATTCAAGTTTGAATATCAATTTCTAAGTTGATCCACTGTAGGAATACTAAGTACTGATTTTTAGTCTTTAATATGTTCACTCAGGAGTGTAAAATATGTGTTGCTTACTAAAGACTAAATCTGATTGTTGAACAATCTCAATTATACAATCTTTTAAGACTGGTTTTCAGTCATCAACGTCTTTCTTTATATGGTATGATTTTAGCCAAATAATTGAAGACTAAAAACCAATTATTAGTTTTTTAGACAAAAGACCTTCAAAACTAATTATCAGCCCCTATTTCGGTCCATCATAGGAATATTAAAATTTTTGCCTTTAATATATTTGTTTTTGAGAAGACTGCATAAACGGTTCTTGTGGTTTGATCAAATTGCATGATTAGTCTCCAGATTTTGAAAATTGCAAAGTTAGTCTAAAATTTTGGATAGTCATTACAAATTTGGTCCCCAAATTTTACAAAAGTACAAAGTTAGTCTAAATTTTTATGTGGGCGTTGCACTTTTGCTCCCTAAAATTAAATTTAAAAGTTAGTTTAAATTTTATAAAATGCATAAAAAATTAATGAATTTAATGACAGGGACCAAATATGCAATGATTACTCAAAAGTTTAGATTATATTTGCAATTTTTAAAGTCTGAGAACAAAACATACAATTTGGTTAAACCACAGGAACTATTTATGTAATTTTCTCTTTCTTTTTCATTAAAGATTGAATATCAGTTATTCATACAAAGATTTCATTATTCATCAATGAGTGTACTTATTTGAGCCTAAAATTTCATAAGTAAAAAAAGTTTCCTTCCAAAAATTTTATTTTACAGACATATTTGTGACTGACATTTAGTCTTACATAAGCTATCAACTTATTAGTGACTAATTATCAATAACCATATGAGTCATAAAAAAAACAACTCCCAAATTTCATGAGTAATTGATATATTAGTCTCTAATACTATATATCTAAGATTGATAAATTAGTCCCTAACAATTTAGTGCGTGATAATTATTTTTCATACCAGTGCATAATCACTTTTTAAGAACTTGGGAATGTAACGTTTTCAAACTAAAAACCCCGAAGGGTTGAACGCACTCCGACACAACTAATCGTGCACAACCTTACAAGCATTGTACTACATATCCACTATCCAAAAGGACAAGCTATTTCGTCCCTTCGACTATCAAAATATACTGATTTCATTTGGCCATGGACTTATTAGGGAAGTACCTGTACATGTATGTTTGTTTGACTCGAATGGATGTTTTGAAGAAACCTCATTTAAGTTATGTTCGAAAAAAAATAATTCTTGAATATTTATCCTCTTGCTGAGAAAGCTTTCTTGCTCATTCATTAAATATTTCAATTGGTACACCCAAACAATAGGCCAATTCAACGGTTTTTTATTCTATTTTTGATGGAGTAAAATTCTCATCTGTTGGAGTCTGGAATGGCACCCAAGCCTTTGATATCCATATAAAGAATGCACCGAGTATTAATACCCTATTTAACTTCTATCATGACGGATTGAATTTCGTTTATAAGAAATTATAAGAAATCAGAGTAAGATCCAACGGCCACTACTACAGAAACAAGTATCTCCTATGGATTTTTGCTATATAAAAATTCTGTAGTAACTTTGATATAGATTAGCTACGGGTTTGCTATGGATACATGTTGCTAGAGTTTGCCTTCGAATAAACCATAGAAATATGTGTTCATAGCAATTCTGTAAGAAAATTCATAGCAAAAATTTTAAAATAAATATATTAAAAATGATTTAGTTAAATTCGTAGCAAATTCAAGAGATAAATGTTGAAAAAAAAATAACTAAAAATAGTTTAGCAACACCCGTAGCAAAATCCATAACAAGACTAAGGAAAAAACATTAAAGAAATAATTTAATAAAATCCGTAGTAAAATTCGTAGCAAAAGTGAAAATATAAGATTTTAAATAATGATAAAAATATTATGAAAAGAATCCATAGTAAAATCAGTAGCAAAACCTAAATCAAGAAAAATAATACAGTATAAATATTAATACCCGTAGCAAAATTTGTAGCAAAATCCTTAGCAAAATTAAGAAAATAGATATTTAGGATAGTTGAAAGTAAATTAGTTAAAATTTATAGAGAAAGCCATATTAGAATCAAGAAATAAGTTTTAGAAAACTAAATAAGTCACACAATAAAAACCTTTGTAAAATTTATTACGAAATCAAGAGATATATACAACTCTAAATAAATAAATAGAATAGTTAATAAAAATTATAGTAAATATATAAGAAAGTGAGTTTTGATTACCTATTGACATAATTCATCAAACATAATAAATTAATATTAAATATGATCAAGTGAGACTTATAATGACCTTTTAAAAGCTATTATATATAACCCTCAAGAACCAATACGAATCATTAAGGTGCAAGACTCGCTATAAATTATTAAAAAACTTTACACTCATAGTTAGTCATGCATAACTGTCCAATCGATCCTTGCTTCTTACCTAATTCCTATTGCTTCAAAGCTGGCCAGCTTCAATGTGACCCTTGGCACCTATCCATATTTGTAACCCGATCCATTTTCATTTATTGTTTATGTAATAAAACATTAGAAGTTCTATGTTATATTATTTGTTTTATCATACATACTATTATACATGATAACTTCATATAACTTAATTCGTTAGTAAGACTAATCTTTGACATATAACTTTACTTGTGTCATTATCGTGACAACGTATGCCTTAATGTTTACATGAACAATATTCATATGACTTGATGATGGTGATTGGAATCCTATATTAATAATATCATAAAGTTTTTATATATTTATGAAATTCTAGAATTCATTTTATTACTAAAGTTCTTAAATTCTTATAAAAGTACACCATGTATATTCTATGCACATGTATAATAAAACAAAACTCTTATGAATTTTCATCTTTAGTTTTATAAAGATTCTTAATCATAATATTTTTATAAAAGTTTATAATTATTATACTCTTATAAAAAAATATTAATTATTTTAAAGTCCTTAAAATGATTCAAAAAAATCTCTAATTTTACAACTTTAATACAGACTTTTTATAAATTTAATTTTATAAACATTTCACTTTTTTTGAAAATTTAAAAGACCAAAACTTACTCACCTTTGACTTATTTATGATCCATCCATAATTCTCCAATCTTAATTATACTCATAAAAACTCTCCATTTATAACCCCAATCTTAATTATACTCATAAAACCTCTCCATTTATAACCCAAATTTCCCTACCTATAAATACCAACCCTTATATCATCAATTTTCTTGCACCAACTCTTCTTAACTTACAAGAAAGTTTTTCTTCACCCTCTATACAATCTCAATAAATTTTTAACCCCAACTCCCCATTTAAGCCTTTGAAAGTTTCAAATCCGTTCGTCATTCTCAAGGTAGCAATCGTATTCTTAATTTTAGTGTTCTTATTACTCTTTCAATTTTTAAGTAATTCTAAGCAACTTTATAATAAAACTTTTCATGGTTTTATTCAACCATAACATTCTATTATCATCTATACACTCAATAAAAATTTATTATACGTTCTTATTATTTTTAAAACCCTAAAAGGTTCACGTAAGTGCTACCGTTGATTTTGGACAGAATCTGTTACAACTTCAAATGACCATAACTTAGTCATACTAAACCAAAAAGTATCAAAATCAAATTCCACAAACAAGTTCATCGAATTATCTTTCCAACCATAGTTCACACGACTTCTAATTCTATCAGACGACTCCGAAACAGCTTCTACAAAGTAAGTGCGCATATTTACACCTTCTGCTTTGCACTGCTGTTTTGGTCAGCTTCTGATTCGAATTTAAAAATCTTTTCTAAATAAAAATTGTTCATAACATCCTAAAATAGTATACTGAAGAGTTTAAGAATTTTTACTTAAGGTTTGATATTTTTAACAATCATATGAAACTATAACAATGAATCTGTCCAAATCTATTTTAACATTGCAACAACTATTTGTTTCCTATGCATTTGATTTCTTTATTACTATGGTTAATACCCATAACCATAACCTTAAACATAAGTTCTAATACATATAATCATGTTAATTTAGGGCTTCACCATTCCTATTAATCAAGTTATAAATCCAACTCATACTCAAGAACTCAATGTGAGTATTCATAATCCCTATTTCTTTCATGTTTTTGGGATGTGACATGTATACGTATTCAATTTTAAATCTTTCTTGCAAATCATACGATTCAATTAAGTCGTGTGTGTATTTTATGCTTTTGTGATAAACTTATTGGATTAATCTTTCATGTGGTTGTCAATCTTGCTTACTTACTTGCTAGCATGTGATCATTAACTTTCTAAAGCCTAAGGTTACGATGATAGTGCTATTGGTTTGACACCCGCCCAAACGGGCCGTTGTAGACGGTATTTGGGTATCGAAACCAAAATTCTTAGTCTAACCCGTTGGTTAGGGACACTTGTCAACAAATGTTTGATCAATTCATTTGGTTTAATTATATTTGTTTGAATTCATACTTTGACTCTTGAATCGTGTTTTAAATCTAGTATATGTAACAAAACTTATGTTTACTCACCAACTTTCTAGTTGACCTTTATATTATACGTGTCGCAGGAAATGCCGCTTGATATGCTTACAATAAAATGACACTTAGGATGCTTATGGACCTAGTTAATAAATCAAACTTTATTTTATTTTATGTTATATTTGTTCGTATAATTTATTGTTTCTTTGTAAGACTTATATAATTGGGTTGATTAAATAAATTATCACTTTAATAGTGTCACGTGTTATGGACAATCTACACAACCCGACATATTCCGCCGTCAGTTGGGGTCTGACATTCGACGTTCCATTGAGTTAGCTAAATGTGAATGTACTTATGGAGAATTAATAATAAATCATTTCGAATCAATTGTGATGAATTAAGGTTAGATAGTACATATATTATATAGTCAACGGAGGTCAATAATGGTTAATGATAATCAGTTAGGGTAAATAATAGTTAGTGATGATCAATTAGGATCAATGTTCGTCAATAATGGTCAATGATGGTATAATACAGTAACTTAGCTTTGATTTCGGTTAATCATGATTAACTAATGAAAAATTAGTCATAGGGATGTTCATCGAATCGAACCAAATTCAAGTTAATCGAATCGATAAAGTTGAACTTTTAATTTTCCAAACAACATTCGAATTTGATTTGAATTCGCAAAAGATAATTCGATTTCAAATCGAATCTAATACGAAATTTTCAAACAGAATTTAAATTCAATTTGTATTCGAAAGAAATTTCATTACTCAATTCATATTTGAAAAAAGAAGTAATTAATCAAATAAGTTGTTTTTTTAATTTATTCGAAATAAAAATTTCAAATGATCAAAACAAAATTACAAGCGTAACACACAAATATTTCAAGTGCCTAACAAGGCAAAATGTATCGATTAAAATTATATATTTTTTAAACTTTTGATTCTTAATTTCTTATATACATATTTTTCAATTATATATAAAATAAATAAATATAAGTGTGTATATTTTTAATTCGAAAATCATAAGGCAAAAAATAGAATTTTTATTCGAATTCGATAATAAGACTTCGAATCAAATCGAATTTGAATTTGAAAATTCAAATCGAAATTCAACTTAGTAATTTTTTTACTCAAATCGAATTGAATTTCGAGGTTTTTGAATCCGATTTGAATTTTGAACACCCCTAATCAGTTTTATTATATGTAATTAGTGACTCTTATGATGAAATCATGATAAGTATGTTTAGCTAGGGGCTATTGGCCTAATTTAAAGTGAAATAATGTTAATATGATCAATTAGAGGATATTGAGTGTTGAAATTGGTCACACATGGTCAATTAAGGCTAATTTTGATTAATGATCACCAATTAGTATCTATTAAGGCAACTAGCGTCAATATTGCCAAGGAAAATCAACAAGGATCGATTGAATAATTAGGGATAATTAGTTGCACTCATGATTAGTTAGTTCCAAATGGGTGCATGTGGTATATTATGATTTAGTATAAACCATTATGACTTATAATGACACTTATAACATAATATGATGTATTAGGTCAAACATAGGTGATGTAGGTCAAACTTGGTTAGTCATAATGTTACATGATGAAACATGGTTAAGGTATAATCACCAGTGGTGGTAAATCTTAGTCAACATAGCAATCAACAGTCACGCATGGGTACATATGACCCATTAATACTCGTTATAAACTGTTATGACTTATAACTTCCCCTAATGATGTATTATGACCCATTGTTACACTTATGACATAATACAACATGTTAGGTCATGCATAGTCAATGTAGGTCAAACTTGGTCAATCGACGTGATTAATATACAAACATTGTTAATATTCGTTTAATAATGATCAATCATAAACAATCAGTGCCTAATATAGCGACTTATAATCAAACATGGGTGCAAATGACTCGTTAAGACTCCTTATCATATATAGATCAACACGTTAATGGCACATTTAAAATTGGGCATAAATGGGTTTAGTTCGCTTAACCACTTATGACATTATTAACTCATTAAAGTAACCGTGTAAAACGTGTTATCCGGTAAACACAATTGTTTTATGACAAATAATTACTAAATAATATAATATAAAAAGTTCATATAAGAATAATAACCAATTATCATAATAATAAATACTATCTTGAATGAAATACAAAATAACTATTGAAATTAAAAGTAGGGGAAGGTATTAATTTCAAGTTTCACCTGTGACAAAAATAAAAAAGAGTTCCAGGTGGGTTAGGAGATTTTTTCACCTAATGTAAGTTTCCTCTTTTGAAGCCAATGCACTGTTTTTAATTGTTTTGTTCTAGAGTGATAAACATATTATATGATTTTCAAGCATGTGTAAGTGTGTATTTTGTACTATTTTCTAACATGTAAACTTTAAACGCTTGTACTTATTTATATATGCAAACTATAAAATGTTTACGCTCTAATTTTTTCTTATTTCAGAATAAATATAAGGAGTGTGTTGTTGAGAGGTATGGAGAGAATGATACCTTACACCTTGAACTTGATGTGGAATTGTGGTCACAAAATAGCGGGGGAAATAAAAATGGTAGATTGTACGGGACTGGCAACACTTGTGACCCGTATGTGGTGCTGACCGGTACACCATCAATGCCTAGCAGTAATCCACTTGGGAGAAGTGATGAGGTTTGTATTGTCTTTTAGTGATAGAAATTCAATGTATTTTAATAACAAAAAAAATATATTTATTGTGATATCAATCATTCATCCTAGTAGAAAGTAAGTATTTACACAAATTAAATTGTTGCATAGAAAGATGCTTGCTTGCATGAATTAGTAACAACTAGAGGTGACAATCCTAACCTATTTGTTTTTAGTTGGGTTGATCTGAACATTATTTACATGGATATGGGTAGACTTGACAAAACAAAGCCACTCGTTATGTTTTGAGTCATTATGGGTCTAATTCTAAGAACATAGGTTAGTTTGGACAAAGTACTTTTTTAATTGGTATTAATTGATCAAGATGGGTAATAGAAAATATAGAAATGGGTGAAGATGAATCATCTTTCACAAACACACAATTTACTTGAATGAAGTGCTTGATACTAAGCTTTATTTGTTTGTAATTTGTTAAAAAATTAGAGTTCTTAATGTATTTGGTATTAATGTGTTATGGGTGTGATGCGCTAATTTATTTATTATAGGTGCAAAGGTTGAAAGAACAAGTAGCGGAGTTAGAACGTGATAAAGCAGAGAAGAATGCAATGATGGAGAAAATTAAAGAAAATGCAAGATTATATGCTGAAATAAGTGAGAAACTTCGATTGCTATCACAAAACTTACCACAAAACATTCCATCAAGTTAAGGAAGAAGTTTACGCTAGTAACCACTATGATTTCTACATTAATGTTTTTGGATGATTTGGATATTTTATACTATTTGGTTTGGATTAACTTTGATGTTTTTGGATGTGTAATGTATTTCAATTGGATGTTTTATGCTTTTTGGTTTTGGTTAACCTTTAATTACAATTGTATATATTATAAAAGTTGTGGTATATATCATTTACAGGAAAAAGTTCAATAAAATTATAAAAAAGAAATCTTTCGAAGCAATAATTTTATAAAATCCGTAGCAAAAAATTGCAAATCCATAGCAAGACCGGTAGCAAAAGTATAACAAAACTCATAGCAAAAATCGTAGCCAATTTCATAGCCAAAATGTAGCAAATCTATAGCTAAATTTCATAGCAAATATTTGTAAAAAAATTCTAGATAAATCATCCATAGCAAACCCATGGCTAAAATCCATAGCAAAACCATAGCAAACTTTTCCATAGCAAAAATTTCATAGTTAAAATCAAACAAAACTCCGTAGCAAACTCCATAGCAAATATTCGTAGTTAAATGCATAGCTAAATTAGCGACGTCAATTTTTATAGCTAAACCCGTTGCAAATATTGGTCCGTAGCAAAAATCCATAGCAAGACAAATTAGCGACGAAAGTATTATCTACAAACCAAATCCGTAGCAAACACTCGTTTAGCTATGGATTCGTTACGAATTTAACTGTAGCAAATACCTTTTTCGATAGTAGTGAGCATTTTTCTAGGAAATCCCCATGAGACACACACCTTTATTTATTGACTAGAAACCTACAAGTAGATCCAATCCCTATTTAAAAACATAAGTTTTTATGTGATTTAAAGTGCCCATCAATGAAGTTCTTAATTGATTAGCAGTAACATGTTTGGGAATTCATTTTTGATTTGTCATATTATCTATTCATTTACTTTTCAAATGATATATTTGGAATAAACTATAAGTATATTTGAAATGATATGATATATTCGGAATAAACTATAAGAATCATTTCAAAAGAATTGAAATAGCCTACGCAATTCAAGTGTTAATTATATATCTTTTGTTTTTGTTTTTGTTTTTTTTTTTTGATGATTTATTTATATCAATTATTAGAAGGCTAGTCTTTTATTTCATTATTTAACAAAATTTGTCGGCTCAAACAATGAATTTGGATCAAGAATCAAATATATATTACAATTAACTTTTAACAATAAGACAACGTGTTAGATTTGCATGTTTAAAATAATAATATTCTTGATCATCTTGGTCCGAATATCTCAACAAATTAGCTTTCTAAGCAAGGGTTTTACTAACAAAGTTATTATTAAGATAATAGTTATTGATGGTCTCGGATCATTTGATAGGGATAACAAATACATTTTGAAGAAAAGAGATAAATATAAGTTGGATATATGGAGTTACACATGTGTTTAACGGTTACTATTGAGTCAGGAGTACTAGTAAAACGAACTTAACAATGATAGAATATGAAGAAAACTAGTATAAAGCATCCTGAGTTGCAATGAGAGGTATAAAACCGTGACAAGTGGCATCAGTAACACACCACCGCTAGTGATCATCAAAATTGAAAAAGCTCGTATTAAAAGTTATAAAAAGGTAAAAAATAAAACCAAATGAAAAATAGATGTAAAAACGTTGAACAACAAAAATAATACGTAAAACATATAAAACAATAAGTAAGTTGATTTAGTACCAATGCATTGCGACATAGCTTAACGGGGGAAAAATTAGCATAAAAACGTTAAAGGATTGGTTTTAGATAAAAAGGGTTATGTGATTTTAATAATCACAACTTTCATTTATTGTTCGGGACTAATCCCAACTCAAAAAATATTTACAGACACTCTCAACTTTGAGCTTATTTTTTTTCAACGATCCCTAACTAACTGAGAGTTAACACCATTAGTTTTTCGATGACATGAACTGTTTTTGTGGCCGAAACACTAAGCAGAAAGTTGAAATTAACCATCTGGTCCGTCAATCTGAAACTTTAGCACGCTAAAACCCGTCAATCTCCACCTTTTGATCTAAACCACTTAATTCATTCGAGATAAATTTCAGGTGACGTTGAAGGCTAGACACCAAAAATCGGACTTGATGGAGGCTGGTCGGCGGCGTAGTTGAAAAATGGCTCAATGTTGGCCCTATTTTATCAACAAAAAAAATAATAATAATAATAACGGCGGTGATCTCTCAGTTAGTAAGAGATCGTTTGAGAAAAATAAATTTAATGTTGGGAGTGTCTGCAAACATTTTCTGAGTTTCGATTAATTTCTGCCAATAAATGAAACTTCAGATTATTAAAATCCAATAACCCAAATAAAAAATTACAAAAAGACAAAAGATTAGTACAATCCATTAAAACACATATTACAAACCATGATGCATATTAATGTTAGAAATTAGTATATAGTAAATCCAACATTACATCCTTCTAAAGTGGTAAGTCAAAAATGTTTTTAACCATGTAACAATTTATCTTTGTTAATCTATCCATCAAAAACGATTTGAATCATGTCAGGTCATAGTAATATTTCAATGCTCATAAATTAAGCCAATATTAGCTCATTATAATATACGGCTCTAGTTATTGAGGCACCCTTCCATTATAAATCATCATTTGGAATTCTATACGGGTTGTATAGCCGTATAGAAGGTCGTATGGTTGTATAGTCGTATAAAGGGACGTATAGTATTACATGATTTTGTGTTTAAACCTTTTTTAATAGGTCATTTTATCACATAGTTGACGACTATCCTCCTATATATTTATAAACCAAGTGAAGAAACATGGAAGTTTATAGTTTGAGTATTGACCACATAGTTTCTCCTCTTTTACATTCTGGTCCTCCTAATGCTATATATATATATATATATATAAACATAGGCGTATTGCAGAGAGGGTTTTGTTGGGGGATGGTGCAGGTGGCGAAAGAGGCGGTGGTCGCTTGGCCGTCATTTACTGCCTTTTGCGTGCCGTCTCGCCTCTGATTATCTGTTTGTTTGTAGACAGAAGGATCCCTATGCCACTGGCATATTCCAGCTTGACCGCCGCCATCTGCCGCTACACCACCGCCGCACCACCGTCGTCCTCCATCTATACCGTCACTACCATGGAGTAAAATCTCCGCTGTGTCGGCCGGTTGTGGTGGGTTTGCTTCGATGCCCCTTTTAAGGGAAGTGGGTTACATCGATGGTGGAGGAAACCACAGGCGCTGGTGGTGGCACATCCTATGGATGATGTCGATTCTTAGGTGTGGCGGTGGTGGTGGCTTTTCGTATATGGCTTCGGCTTGCATGCCTTCGTTCTTCCCCTAGGAAGCCTTAAACCCGCCGCCCGTTGGTATTGCCGTAATCGTCGATTTTTTGACGATGTATTCGAGGGATTTTGTGTACGAGGTCGATGATGGTTGATTTTGCTCACCTGAGACTTACAGTTGTCGGTTTTCCTTTTCCTTGGCTTTTCCGGCATTGTTGTTGCTTCTTTCTTTACAATTTAGGCTATGATGTATCTCTTCCCTTTGGCATGGTAACCTATGTTGCACCCATGGCGGAAATCTGAGCCTCTAGTAACATGATTAGTCGTTTTAACCAATTGATTATGATCGGTGTTACCTTCGGTTTGTTTTTTTGCTGTTAGAGCAGATGTTCCCGGGTCTATATTGGTTTATAGTTTTGGTTTTGCTATGCTCCTAATTTGATGATGGTTAGTATTACTATACGCAAGATGATAATTGGCTTCTTAAATTTATATATTCTACACATATAGTAGAATTTGTGCTTGGTAATGGTTGTGTTTGAAAGTTGTCATGATGAGACTACCATTTGAGCCTGGATATGGCTCTATTAAACCACACGGGGTACTTACGTTTGAAGGCGATGACGATAACCAAACACATGTTGTGTTCGTTGTTTTGGCGTGGCGAACCCAAGTTTGTAGCCACAGCGAGACACCGTTTCTGAGCCTTATCAATTTTTTTTTTTTTGTGTTGGAACAGCTTGGTATGCGGTAGGCATACATTGTTTTGGGATTTCCTTTGATTAGTGATTCAATGTTCATTTGGTGACTTTGTTAAGATGGTGGTGTTTTTAAAACTAGTAATTTTTGTTGTGCATTTGTATACTTTGTTAGCAGGGCTGTGATGCTACACCACAACAGTATAGGTTGCTTTTGCGTGGCCACCTTTACGATTGACAGCTGCAGTTGAACACTTGTTTTGAGCCTGACCCGTCAAACGCGCAATGCGTGTTGTGGAATCACCTTGTTGAAATTTAAGAACATTATTGTTCTTCTACAGTGGATTGGTTCATCCTTAAGATGGCATGCATATATAACTACATCAACATGCATAACAAAGTGATAAGCTGATGGCCCTTAATCGGATCGATTGAACACAATATAATAAATCAAACTTGTATAAACAGCAATTCTTTAGATACGATTTTAATAATTACATATTGTGTCCTAACTTTACAAATTGATTTTAACTAAACTTTAATGAGATCGTGATTAAACCACATAATAATACACATAAAGGCTTGAAGTTTTAAAAGGTGGAATCATGAAAATTACCTCCTAACAGGTGTGTTTATGCAAATAGTTATCATCTTCATATGACATTAGCTCATCTTCAATCGTTTCAAACACTTCTCCATAAAAGCCATCTTTGTAAACAAAAAATTCAATCAGTTACAAGAAGATTATAAATAAAATCCTATATATATTACTAATCCTATATTTATAACTGTTAGAATAATCTCTTTAATTGTATATAACGTTCAGTTATGATTTGACCCTACACACGGTCTAATTTGGCCTCATCGTCTTTATAGTTTTGTGGACTTCAACTTTAACTTTTGCTTATTTTATCATTGCTTAACGTGTGACTTTAAACTAAATAAACAACATTCTTAATCAAACAAAAGACACGAGTTATGCATTTTAGATGAGTCAAAATCCATTAATTTTATTTGTGAATATATTAAGAAAATCACATCAAACACAAAAATAAAAGTGCAAACATTAATTTCTAGCTCCAATAGTTCATAATATCAAACACCTAACAACAGAAACCCATAAGGTACAACTCATGTAGTAGTACCCAAACATATCTGCAGAAAAAGCCATGATAGGTTGCTGATTAACATAATCATGTTCCATGGATTCTCCATGATATCAAGCTCAAATTACATATATTTTTGTTGATGTACTTTGATTAAATGTGAATTCACTGTGGGCTCCCACTCAATTTTGTACATAATTTAGGAATTTTGTATAAATTTACTATATATTCTCAGAAAATTAAATAGTTTTAGCATAAATTTTGGAATAAAATCAAAGTTATCGACGGATCCTTCAGTAAATCACTAAAGATCCTGTCGATAAAATGTCCATCAGAATACTACCGAATAAAGGTCGTCGGTGTATGTTGGCAAAAGCCCCTGAGTTCCAACACTGACTGTCGGTGATACAGTCCATCGATTATCAGTAAAATTTTTGCTAGCCATGTTTTTCGACAAAGTATCACCATAGAGTTATCAAACTAAAACATGCATCGCTGATAACCCTTTGTGTTGTAGTGTAAGAATGATCTCGTTGTTCTTTTGTAACTTTTAATATATTTTTTTCTTTTGAACATATGTTTAAAGTGTAAATGAGTCAAGCTACTCATATCCTTTTTTTTTTTTGAACGACTGGTTAGTGGTTATTTGTTAGTATCACCAAATTAGTAATATTTCCAATAGAGTCAAAGCCTCCCACCCCCTTAATATCTTCTTGTTGAAAACTTAGGTAAAGCAGAGTTTATCCATGATCAAATTATGATTTGTGAGGTCTAATTTGGCCAATAGTCCCCATTTTGGAATTAACTTTAACTTTTGCTTATTTCGTCATTACAAAGACAATTAACACATGACTTAAAATTAAAGTCTTCATTCAAACATAAAAACAAGTTACGAATTCTAAATTTATCTAGAAATACAAGAATAATGATGTTAATTTTGTCCTCAAGTAGACATCCTTATAGTAACACGACTATCATTCATTCAAAAGATTAATGACTTAAATTTAATAAAATATAATTATATGTTTGTTCTTAAAAATAATGCTTAGTTTTATTTCTTAACATGCTAAGAAAAACACTTTATTTTTTATAAGAAGGCTACTCATACATTAATAAATCATATTTTTGAATCTAATTATTTTGTTTTTCATCGGATTTGAACCATTAATCTTAAAAAAAAAAAAGATATATTTTTAGACACCCCTCATAAGGTTAACCCAAAAACACTTACAAAAACCAAATTCAAATAGATTGATAAAAGTACAGCCATTAATTTCTACCTACAATAGTTTATAACATCCCAATCATAACCCAAGTTTACAACACAAACCCACAAACACACAAACGTACAACCCAACAAAGCCTAACCCACACACCATAGTACAACTCATCAAAGCCTAACCCCTTCAATCATCCTCTCATAACTAATACCCAAACATATCACCAGCAGAAGCCATGATAGGTTGCTGATTAACACACATCACATTCCATGAATTCTCCATCAAATCACCCTCAAACAACCAACTCCCACCATTGACGCATTGTGCACTTGTACCATTAACGCAGTGAGCGGTTGTACAATTGCCATTTGTGTTGATCATGTTCAAAATTCCGTTAAGTGACTCAAGACTCTGGCTAAGCTCGCTCACCTGAGCCCTCAAAACAGAGTTCTCTGCTTCGATTTTGACGAATCGGTTCGTCATGAGTTCGATGGTGGTTCGAATCCGATCGTTATCGGTCTTGATCCGGCTAGATTCAGCCATCAGATCATCGATGTACCTCTGTTTCCTCATCCGTGATCTTCGTGCCGATTCACGGTTCGATTCCATCCTCTTCCTCTTCTTCTCGTCGATCAATCGGTCCTCCGATGGCATATCTGAAAACAATATTCACCAATTAGCAACAGAGTGGCTAAATTTCATGTAGCAGTTAATCACCAAAGAAAGTGAAATCTAATGGTGAATTTTGAAAAACAGAGGATATCTCCGTCGATACTTACATGTAGCTCTGCTTCTGATCTCGTCGGACCCAGATGAATTTCCGCTTGAAGACGACATGGGTTATGGTGAATTGAAGTTATAAATCCGAATAATGAATAAGAACTTGAAGAATGATGATTAATAAGCAGAATTGAGGCGAAATCCGAAGGTAATTTCTGAGAAAACGTAGAACCAGTAGAGGAAGACGACGGAGAACGATTGAACAAGATGGGTCCGGCGAATCAGTGAGGAATTGATCATAAACCCGGATCGGAGGATTTCACAGAGAACAGGAGACATTAATCTCTAACATCTATACACCAAGATTGATTGAAATTGGGGAATATGAGTATTGATCGTCGGTGTGGTCGCCGGAGATCGGAGATTGTGATCAGAGGAAGAAAAAATTGGGGGATGATGGGGGAAAATGAGGGTAGGAAGAGGTTTTGCAGAGAAGGAAGATGGGTTTATTATATAGAAGAAATGAAGGGTGAAATGGTTGAATGAAAATGGAGATTGGGAAGAAGACGAAAGTGAAAACAAACAAGTTGATGATTATAATATAAGATCAACTTTCTTTCTTGATTTCTTCACCCATTTATGTTTGGGAAAATTATCAAAATAAACATTTGATCAAATTAATACCAATATAATCATTGAAAAATAAATTTATAAAAAGAAACAACCAATAAAAACGAGCCATGTGTCCATTCCTCGCCACGTGGGCGAGGGAAATCCATAATCCCTCGCCGAAAAGGTGACTGGGCGAAGGATTTACATAATCCCTCGCTGACGTGGCGGAATTTCAGTGGTTCCTCGCTGACATGTCCCATCCCTCGCTGACTGGGCGAGGAATCAGTGGTTTTCCTCGCCTATAATTACCAAAATGCCACTCCTCGCTTAGAATTTTTATTTTTTAAAAATACAAAATTTAAAAAAAAAGTATTTATAAAAAATTAAAAAATCATTAGTTTTATTAAAAAAAATTCATTTATTGTTTTTTAAACACTTAAATTTGTTATTTAATGTGGTTTTTCTTATATTTTTAAACTTTCATCTTTAGAAAACTGCATTTATTTAAGCAAAAGTTTTTTTAAACTTTATTTTAAAGATGAAAGTTTAAAAAATATTGTTATTAATTAAAATAGTTGAGTATACGTAATCCGAATCATATCTTATCTAAAAAGTTATTTTAAAATTTTTAAATATTAAATATTAACTATTAATTTAATATTTTAATTCAACTTGTGTTAAAAACGTATTTCTAAACTAGTAAAATGAATAAAGTAAAAAACTAAAATTTGATAAGTTTGTTAAGAGAAAAGCTTGTATTATATAAGGGAAAACCACATTAAATAACAACTTTAAGTATTTAAGAAATAAAAAATAAAATTTTTTAATAAAACTAATGATTTTTTAATTTTTTATAAATTCTTTTTTTTTTTAATTTTGTATTTTTAAAAAAATAAAAATTCTAAGCGAGGAGTGGCATTTTGGTAATTATGGGCGAGGAAAACCACTGATTCCTCGCCCAGTCAGCGAGGGATGGGACATGTCAGCGAGGAACCACGGCGGTGATGACTGCGGCAACAGAGGTGATAGTAGCGGAGATGAGTATGGTGATGATTTTGAAAAAAAAGGGTTATACGACACGAATCAGGTTATTACATAATTATTAGGTTTTTTAAGTTATTTGATAATAAATAATTATTAAGTTTTGTTATTTGATAATAACTAATTATATTATTTAAAATTATTAGGTTTTTTCATCTCGTGAAGAATTGGTTGATTGGGTAAGTAATATAAGTCGTAAAAATGGATATGTTATTGTCACGAAACGGTCGAAAAAAAACATAAGTGGGTTGGTAGTTAAAATATGGCTAAAATATGATCGCGATGGAGTACATAAAGGAGCACCCACTCTTAGAAACACTAGCACCAAAAAAATAAATTGTTAGTTTGAATTACAGGAAAAGTATCAAATAAATAAAGGTGGGTGGATCCTAGTTGTTGTAGACAATTCTCATAATCATGAAGCCGATGAACACCTCGAGAGGTATGCATACGGAATGAGACTCACTGAAAAAGAGATTTGTATGGTAAAGCAACTTACAGAGCAAAATATTGAGCCTTGAAACATTTTAGGCACACTGAGGGACCAAAATCCAAAAAACGTGTCAGCTTTAAGAAACGATATATAATGCCCGCACGAAGATAAAAAATTCAAGTAGAATCAGCGAAACTCCAATGCAGGCGTTTTTTACTATATTACAACAAAATAAATATATTTACACCCCTCACATAGATGAAGTCACAAATACCGTAGACGGGGTTTTTTTATACATCCCGCATCTCACACTTTATGGTGGGCCTGCCCGCATGTGTTGATGATAGACACAACGTATAAAACGAACGTCTACAAAATGCCATTTGTCCAAATGGTTGGTGTGACATCAAAACTGAAATCGTTTTCTGTTGCTCATGTATTTATCGATCTTGAACGTCAGATTAATTTCAGATGGGTTTTAGAACAATTAAAAGAAACTTTAGAGCAAAAGTGTATAGAACCCCGCGTTATGCTTACCGACAGAGACCTTGCTTTAATGAAAGCGTGTGAAGAAGTTTTTTCAAATGCCGTGAAACTACTTTGTAGATGGCATATATTGGAAAATATTATTAAACATTGCAAGGCGAGTTTTTCAAATGATAAATGGGGCGCTTTTGAGCATTTGTGGTCGGTATTAATTAACTCTGCCACGCCTGACATATTCGAGTACAATTTTAACCATCTTTATCGAAAATTGGTGCCAAAACATTTAAGTAAGTTTTATATTGTTATTTTTATTAATATTATTTTTTATAATTTAAATAATATAATTTTATTTTAATTAAGGGTTTTGATGTACCTGAAAAATAACTAGTTGGATCCTTATAAAGAGAGGTTTGTGACCGCATGGATTGATAGATATAGTAACATCGATCAACACACAACGAACCGAGTGGAGACCCAACAGGTAAATATTTTGTTATTTAAGTTTCTATTGTTTAAGTTTTATTATTTTACCATCAATATTATATTATACATATATATATTTGTTATATTTTTACTTATTATTTAGGTCAAAATATACCACTCGATGACATTGATATTTTTTGGAGAAAACTTGATTTTTCACCGGCGTATATTGTACGGGAGGAGAAAATAAATGTACATAAAGAAATGGAGATGGTGACAAAACATTTACTTCTTCAATCAGAAAGAGTAAAAAGATCTGTAGTGGGTATGATAAAATCACTTATAAATCCAGCGAAAACAGATTATAAAGCTCCGAAAGTACAAATGAATACACGCGGTCGTCCCAAAAAGGATAAGCAACAAGATGTGATATTAGACCCTCTCAGACATAGTTCATACGTGTAAGAACGAGAAAATATTCAAGTTCCTCCAAAATATTCAAGTTCAGTGGTGAAGAGTAAACAATGGTCATTTCAACACAGTCAATTAATGTCTTCTAAAACTAGAGGCAAAGATATGTCATCCCAACAAACTTCAAAGTTTTCATATACCCCGGGTACGAAGAAAAAAACAACTATTACCGGTTTCGTGATTCGATTCCATCCGTGTTCTACCCGTACATTTCGGGCCGTGAGGTTACTTCACGGCCCGTAACCCTTTTAAAGGTTTAAAGGGTTACGGGCCGTGAGGTTACTTCACGACCCGTATTCTTTTTGATTTTTAAATGGGTTACGGGCCATGAGTGTGACTCACGGCCGTAACCCTCTAAATTTTATAAAAATTTTGAATTTTAAAATTAAATTTATACGATAATAAAGCGTAATTAGATAAAATTAAAAAGGAATTAGTTACGTACCTGATAATAGAAGGAAAATGACTAAAATGGGGTCGTAAAAGTGAAAATGGGGAGGGTCGTATCTGAGAGATAGAAATTGGGAAACTGGGCGTAAATGGACTTACAGGGCGTGAAGCTTATATATGAAAAGCTTCACGGCCCGTGAAACGTCTCACACCCCGTGAAGATATTCTTCACGGCCCGTGAAGTCGCTCACAGTCGTGAGCTTTTTCTTAATTAAAAATTTAACCGTTAGACTTTACGGCCTATAAGACCCATCACGGCCCGTTATATTTAATTTTCAAAAAAGAACCATTGGGCTTTACGGCCCATGAAGTCTTTCACGGCCGTAAGCCTTAACGGCATAAAATATATCCGTTGGTCTTAAGGGCCCGTGAGGCTATTTACGGCCCGTGAAGAGTTAAAAAAATTTAAAAAAATATATTATTTTTCATCTATAAATACTAACATATTTACACACAAAAAATGCACTCAAACATCAAAATCCAAACATATTTACAAAAAAATATGATTTTGACAAGTTCTAAATCAAGTTCACCATCGGTTACATCACAACATCAAAATCCTTGGACTGACGAAGAAGATGTCACTTTAGCAAGATCTTGTCTAGAAAATTCGGGTACTATTTTCGGGGAGTGTTCAATTTATTGGAACCATATATCAAAGCGTTTTCATCAAATTCTAGAACGTGATAAATATCGAACCACTCAAGAACTTAGCAGCAAATGGTTCGATTTGAGGAGAAAGATATCGATATTTCACTCAATATACAATAACATTTACGACAACCGAAACACTCTATGGAATGATGCAGACATTATGGAAAGGGCTCAAGAACAATACCGGGGAAGAATCGGAACTTCTTTTAATCATGTTGTGGCTTGGAACTTTCTTAAAAATCAACAAAATTAAATATTGTATTTCGAGTTAGTTTTATGTTATTTTTATTACATTGTCCGAATATCATTATTAATAATCAAATAAAAATATTATTTATTAAATAATTACATTGTACGTCTTTAATACAGTTCATCTGCCATAAATTGTAGGAATCTAAGGCAAGCATCTTGTAAATTATTTTCATACCACTCTAAAGATCTATTTTGAACCAGTCTACGTAAAAACATACAAATAACAACTCCTGAATCTCGACCAATATGACCTGCATTTAAAGGCCACACAGTTTCACCAGACACTAACAATTCTTTAATTTCTTCTTGCCCAGATTGCTGCCAATAATGTATACGTCCAAGAAAATAAAGGAAATTCAATTCAAATTGTACAATAATCGCCCGAACATTACGATGAATGCACCACGAATCATCACACGTATTTGGACGGCATTCATAAGAAAAGAATATATTAAATTATAGTGACTCCATATAAATTTTAAAAAGATACAAATTTTCATCGTCATCAGTTATCGGTACGTACACCTATAAAAAATAAAATCACAATTATATATTTTTTTAGACAAATTAAATCACAACTATAACACGAAAACAATATTACCGTATCAACTTCCCATAACGCAGGATATAGATCTTTACTCCCGTCTGCATATTTATTACCATCAACGGATCCCATGTATATTAAGTTAAATCACTCAAATGGAAGAATCGTCCAACGATCATTACCCGGCAACTCTTCTGTTCTACTTATTTCTTCAAATCGCCAGATCATAAGTCTATTTGTCCACCCCCGAATATGCTATAAAGAACAATAAAATATATATTAAAACAATTATTATTATTTTTTTTACAATTTCTAATTTAAAATCTTACATCTAAACACAAAGCTGTGTTACCAAGAAGCCCTCGCCAAAATTGTAAGTGGAGATCCACAACACCCATGCAATATACCCTACACAATTGAGCATCTCCGTTTCGTAAAAACTGCATAATATTCCGAGACCAATTTTTGCCATTCTGCCAATTATGGTTATCAATTGGTTCCGGAATACTTTCAACAATTACACGTGATTTAGAACCAAATTCATTCGCACGCCTTCTATTATTTCTCCGATCTGATATTTTACTTATCTCGATTGAAATTGTTTCATAAAAAAACTAACATGTATCCCTATATATATCGTTAAATATAGAATATTATATCAAATCAAATAATTGATACACGTTTTACGAGTAATAATACGTCACGTCAAATAATTATAAAAAACGAATAGTCACGAAAACCGATAAATAATTAATAAAAACAAAAAATACGTGGACAACCTTCACGGCCCGTGAACAATATCACAGGCCGTGAGTTACTTCTTTAACGGGCCGTGAAGCCTCTCACGGTTGCCTTTTTACGGCCCGTGAGTCACTTCACGGTCGTGACTGGTTAATTCAAATTTTTAATTTGCCGCATACCTCTCACGGCCCGTAAGAGTCTTCACGGGCCGTGAAGAAAAGTCAAAGGGTGTGTGTATAACAGGGTGTGTGTATAACCCACCCCTTTGGGAAAACAAATAAATGCCACTGTACTATCAATTAACTGATTAAGGGGCTGTTTGGTAGTCTCTTAATCAACCTCTTATGGTTCAGACATTTTAATGGTTCAGCACTTAATGGTTCAGATTGTTTGTTTTGCGAGCAAATGTCTGAATGGTTCAGACATTTGCCTCTAAATGGTTAAACATTATACTAATGCTGAATGGTTAAGAGGTCTAACGCTGAATGGTTAAGACCTTTTATCTGAATTGGTCAGACATTTGCCTTTAAATAGATAAGCGATATACTAGCTCTTAATGGTTCAGCACTTAATAGTTCAGATCTCTTATTGGTTCAGCATTTAATTATTCAGATATTACCAAACAGTCCCTAAGTGTTGTTAAACAAACTTGTGACTTGTGTTTTGTTTGAAGCTAACTTGAAAACATTTCATACAAATAGACATGTTTGTAAACGATCTAACTCGGTTTGGTTTGGTTTTGTAAACGAGTCGAGTCTAAAAGAAGGCCAGTTTAACTCGTAGTTTGTTCGTTAGTTGTTTTGTTGGCTCGTTTGTTGGTTAGTTAAAAAAAAAGTTTTATTATAAACCAAATTATAACATTATTTAATAGGTTTTAGACATATGATTATTTTAATATTTCTTTTAATAAAACCTAGTTATAAAAATATAGATAATGTTTATAGTACACTAAATATCAATTTCGTATTATTGTTTCAAAAGTTTAGATAAACAAATATAAAATGATATTATTTTTGTTTTTATTGTATATGAATATGTGCATAAAATAACAAACCAAATTAGTTCACAACGGATTGGGTTTCTTGTTTCCATAATGGGAGCTCGTTAAGATGAACAACAAGTTCGATTTGTGTTTTTACTGTCCAAACTCAAACATCAATCTACATGACATAAAGGCTGTCTGAGGTGTCCATAATATTATGCGGAGACGTATGATGTGTTATGATTACTTATCAGACGGGTAGTAGAAGGTGTTACAAGTACTTATCAAAAATAGGTAGTGTGAAGAGTTATATGAAAACATCGAAATGTTTCATGACCTTTGTAAGTTACTGAAGTTAACAGATATGATATGACACACCGTTAACAAACTTAGTTAGCATTTGGTACGCAGGAATGAGGGACGGAATGGAATAAACCATTAAGGGTGAATAAACAAAGACATGTTTGGTTGGTTAAGATAATGGAATGAATCATTACATAGTTGATTCTATTCTCTAAAATTCATTCCATCCATCCCCCTTTCTTTTTTTTCCCCATCCATTCCTTCATCATTAGTCACCAACGCCACCCACTCACCCACCGCCATCGACCACCACTGCCGCCAACCCCAACACCGGCCACCACCACCACTAACCGCCGCTGGCCACCACCATCGCCCGCCACCACCATAGCCGGAAACCACCACCGGCCACCACTATCCCCCGCCACCACCGCCGCCAGAAACCACCGCCGGCCACCACCATCTCCAGCCAACACCGTCGTCGGAAACAAACACCATCGGCCGGCCACCGCCACCACCGGCCACCACCGTCGTCTGAAACCACCACCGGCCACCACCATCATCAGCCACCACCGCTGCCGGAAACCACCACCACCACAACCGGCCACCACAATCGCCGGCCAACACCGTCGTCGGAAACCACCACCATCGGCCGGCCACCGGCACCGCCGAAAACCACCACCGGCCACCACCATAGTCGGCCACCACCGCCGCCGGCCACCATCGGCATCACCATCACTGGCCACCACTGCCGCCGGAAACCACCATCACCGGAAACCACCGCCGGCCGCCACCACCACTCGCCATCACCACCATAACTACTTTTATCTTTCATTGCTTCGTTTTTTCGTACCTAATAAACAACATAAAGTAATTATTCATTTATTAGGGTAACTAAACAGGACAATGAAATATAATTATTCATTTAATTCTTTTATCCATTCTATTCCCTCATTCATTCCATTCTCTCATTCATTCCATCATCTAATACCAAACAGACTCTTATTGAGCCCGTGCATAAGAAACATATAAGATCTAATGCAGTACATATGATAAGTGGAACAATATACATATAGTAGGACCGTCATGTTTTTCTAGTCCCTATTAAATAATACTTGGATGCAAATTTTAAATTTAATACCTCTATGTTGTTTTGAAAAGTTGGGTAATCACTTAAATTAATAAGAAAGAGAAAAACATCTTGTATAGAAGTACAATAAAATAAAATAAATGTCACTATAGTAGATGCATCAACTAATTAAGGTTCATTTGATTTAACAGAAGATAAAATTTGCTTTATGAATACGGAGGAATCCTTTATAGAAGTTAATATGCGATTTGCATATTCTCGTAACATCCCTAAATTTTCAAAAATATAATATAGGAAAGATGTTTACTATTTGAAAAATATATAAAATATAATAAAAAAAATATTTTTTGTCACTTGTCATTCTTTTAAACCATATTTTTGACACTTGTCATTCTTTTAAACCATATTTTTAATATTTGTCATTATTTTAAATATTCTCATTTCATTTTCCCTTCAAAAGGATATTATAATAATTTAAATACTCAACCTAATTTCTCTCTTTTAATAAAAATTAATTTTATTAATTGATATATTTTTCTCTCTCATCTATATTTTTTAAAATCAAACTGTATTTTAAAAATAAACTTTATTAAGTAAATCAAAAATCATACCTTTTTTATTAAAATAAAAATAATAAAAAAATTTATATAATATACAAATTTTTAAAACACTAAACCTTTTTTAAACAAAATATTTTAAATCAGTCCTTTTTTAAAAAATTTATAAAAATATGAAATTTTCGAAAAATAGTTTTATTAAAACAATCAGAATAATTAGAAACTCGAGTTTTTGATAAACAAGATTTTTATAAACAATAAATTTTTTCTAAATTAAAAAAAATTATTTAAAAATAAAACTATTTAGATAAGAGAGTTAAAAAACAATATAATTGTTTTATTTCTTGAACTATCTATTTATCTACATGTCTACCTATCTATCTATAACAAAGAAAATCTAAAATAAAATTTGATACAACTGTAAGTTTTATCATACTAAATTTCTCATTTTTTTTTTATTATTATTAATAATATTGAATACTAATAGTATTAATCATACCATTTTCATACTAAAAATTATATAATTTAATAAATTTAAACCTATTTTTATTTAAAAATACACTTTTTAAAAACAAAAGTTTTATAAAATACAGAATACAATAATTTTTTTTAAAATAAATTTATTTTTCTTAAAACAAAATATTTAAAACCCATATTTTTTTATAAAATACAAGTTTAAGAAAAATATATTCTTGTTTATTTACTTAAGATAGTTATTCATATACAATTATAATCATATTTTATCTTCAAACATAGTTTAATAATTCATGAATTTTTATTTCTAATTATTTAGTAATTTAGTTATTCAACCCGTGTAATAAACGGGGTAATAACCTAGTGAATATATATAAACTAGTTAACTTATAAAGGTTATAATTATGAAGAAAGGCTATTAAAATTTAAATGCTGAAAAGATAAGTTTACATCTGACCAAATTAAAATGACATTTGTCAAGAACTAGGATTTATAAAATACGAGTATTACATGATGAAGTTCATAAGTTAAGATACTATTTCATTCAACGTCTCAAAGATGTATCAAGACTTAATTAAAAGCCATATTAATGGTCAAGCATGAAATGTGATATTGCTAAGTATATGTGAAAGTGTTTACCATGTTTATAAGTCATGAAAGTGAGACATCAATCAGGCTTTTGGAATTTCTTGAAGTTGTGATGATATTTGGGTGATTGTATATCGTAGAACAAAGAATGATTGCTTTTTATCAATAAGGGAAACTAGTTCTTTTTACCCGCCGCGTGTTGCGGCGGCGTCAGATGCTGCGTGATAAAATATAGACTACAATCAACTAAACTCTAACTAAATTTATGTCAAAACGTAGAAAACTTGAATTTATACCGTTGAATTATCACGTTTTATATTAGACCCCGCTCTTTTTCAAATAAAATTTATGTCCAAATGTAGACCAATTCTAAACGTAAAAAAAAACACGTGCAGCGATACCGTATGCGGCATGATAAAGTATATATTACAATCATCCCGCTCATATCCGAACTAAAATATTACCGTCAAAACATAAAGCAACTCTTCTCTTTTAAATTAAGCTCGTGTGATGCGCCACTTTTTCAAACCTTGTTATGCGCGTTAATACGGTGCATCGAGTTGGTTAAATACGTAAAAAAACGTGTAAATTTGCGACGATTTGATGTAGATAGAAAAGAGTACCATGTATAGTACGTTACGACGAAAATTAAACGTAAACGCTGACGCAACAATCACTCAAGAAAAATTAAAAATGATTGGGAAAAAGAAATATCAAAAGAGTAAAAGAAAAAAAAAAGAAAAGAAAACCAAAAACAAAAATTGAAACTCGCTTGTTTCGAACCCGGGATAGCAAGTTAAAAACTCAATTCCTTACCACTCCAACCACTCCATAAAGTGTTATATCTTTGAAACATAAAATATAAAATCTTTAAGAGAATAAAAAATTTTAAAAATCCCACCGACCTAGTAAATGTTTTCTTCGAAAAGGACAGAAGCTTTGTATTTGAAACATAACTATGTCATGACAATAAGCGTAGGTTTATGTTATGTGATCATGACACATAGATGACTTCTTGTTTTTTTCTTTAATGGAATTAGAAGATTTATAGACACCAAATTGTTAATGAGCACCACAAAGCACCAACACACGGATGAACAAAGTGAAAGAAGTATTTAGACTCCGGATAATATGTTATGGGACTTCATTATTGATTTTAAAGGAAACTAGTTGTTTGCCGCCGCGTATTGTGGCGACACCGTACGTAACGTAATAAAGCATAAACTACAATCGACCCGATTCGTTTCCGAACTAAATTTAGATCAAAATATAGATGATCAATCGCAATGAAATCAATGGCATAATCAATCACAATAAAAGATTTGATTTAAATTGTTACCTACAAAACAAATGGGATATGACTTTTGTTTCATAACTAAATAATTTTTCATAAATTTTAGAAAACATTTTTCGATCTTTTTGATAGTTCTCATTACATATCATATTTTCTTTGTCGGTTGTTATCTTTTATTTGCTGGTATCGCATGTCTATTTTCTTTACTATCACGATACATACATACCAACATACATCATGCATATATGTACATACACCTAAATACATATTGCCATTTCCTTAAACGTATGCAAAGTGAGCAATTTGGTAGTTTGATTGTTCAACTAGGTTATAGTACTCACGTCTGATCCAAGAACAAGTTAGTTTTAAGTTGTACATTCTATAGTTGTTGTATGCTAGCTTTAATTTAATATTTGCAAGTATGCTAGTATTAGAATTTGATTCTCACAAGGGTATGATCATTACAAAATTAGCATTGAGAACATTGATTCTCGCTTATTAGGTATCAAGCATCTTTAACTCTCATTTGTTGGATATAAATTAAGAACATAGATTCACATTTTTTTGGTATTAAGGATTATGATCCTTAACAAATTTTATTTGAGAATTAAGTTTGATATAGAGGACTCAAGTCCTTACAAATTGTTGTTAAGAGTATAATTCAGACAAATTGTCGTTGTAAAATATGATTATCACTTAAATTCTACTAAACCCTTGATTATCATGTTTATGATTATATCAGATTTTAGTTGTGTGAAATGTGTCACTTAAATGCAAGATATTGGTAGCTTTACCTATATAAAAGTGCATACAATTTTGGATTCCTAATTACACGTTTTAGTGAATTTGTGAGTTTAGATTCCTTTTTTACACATTGGTATTGTGTAAACTCACTTTATACTATTTGTTGAATCATAACAAAAATTGATGAATGTAACACGAAAATTGAGTTACATAGAAGATACATATGTCTTGCATGACTACAACACAATCACAAGCACCATAGAATTACACCCGTTTGCTAAGGATTCTTAAGTGTCTAAGCTTGCTTATTTGTCTTTTCCATATGCTACACAATTTTTAGACCATGGGTAGCAAATAACTTACACTACAAGAAATCTTAGCATTTGGGGCGACAGCATTAGCGGCGACACCATTATTAGCGGTGACACCAATAGCGGCGACACCTTTAGCGGCGACATGTCGACGCTATTGAGTAACGATCCGAGTTTGCACACCTGCATGAAATCTAACCACTAATAGAAGTCTAAATCTAACGGATCGGATTTTATCGTACCATAAGGCATTAGCGGCGACACCTTTAGCTGCGACATGTCGCCGCTAATGACTGAAAAAAAATTAGCGGGCTTATTTCCCTCGCTGCAGAGCCATTTTCACCCTCACTTTGACCTAACTCGACCTCTCGCTCTCTCGTCGCCTCAGACCAGTCAAGACCATCATCCCCACCATCATCGGCCACCCCGACAACCCCCACTCCTGCTGCGAAATCCCCACCATTAGCAACCATCATCCGGCCGCACACCACCCAATCCTACCATTGTCGCCGCTGCAAGAAGCCACTACGTCCGACGCCTTCACCAGAAGCCCTACCATCGTCGCCTCCGCTGAAAGGTAACTTTTTATTGGTTTTTCAAATTTGATTTAATTTTGTATTTGGTTCTTAGTTTTGATTTTATTTTTGATTTGGTTTTTAGTTTTTTATTTAGACATTGTTGTTTAAACACCATCATCTTGCAGGCTATTGATTGTTTGTTTGAATTTGTGTAGAGCTAGATTTTGATTTCACAACTGAGGTAAATTAAGATTTATGTTCTTTTTGTTATGCTATGGATCTGGCTTAATGTTACTGCTATTGTTCTTGTAGTCATCATATCAATTAAATTTAGAAGTTTATTTGAAACACGAGTTGTAAATTTATGTTTAGAGTTATGCTTGAGTTTGGTATGCTTAAAGTTATCTTAGTTTATGGAATAACCTAAAGTTATGCCTGAATTTATTCTTAGTCGAGAAATAGATTTTTGTAATTGTAGGTTTTAAATAAAAGTATTTAAAGATGGTGAATAAATAAGATAACCTATGTTTTATGCTTGAATTTATCAATAGTTAAGAATGGATTTGTGAAGCTTGTAGGTTTTAAGTAAAAGTAGTTTGATTAGATGTTATTTACTTGTGTTATTAGATAAAAATATGTTGTTTGATGTTTGATTATATGTTGTTATTCAGTTGTGTTATTTTGTTAATAGATTTTAGTAATTAGGTCTTAATTTAGGTGCTTAATTGGTTGGAAACCTAATTAGTAAATAGGTTTTACTTAGTTTATTTTTTACACTTTGACAAAAAGAACAAAAAGTTAATATGATGTTCTTCTTTCACCATAAGTCAATCTAACTCTAGTATATTCTTGTGGCTTCATTCTAATCACCATGAGCTTAGAAATACATTCTAAAATTGAATTGTTTTAACTTTGTGTTGTATATCTTATAATTTTTCAAGACATGATATCACTATGGATTGTTTTGGTATATCTCATGGCTGATGTCATGAGTCATGGAGGTGATGGCGCGGAAGATCCACCACTTCCTCCATTTGGCGGTCCCGGAAGTCATGAGTTAGATGGTAATTGTTATTATAATATATTTATTTACTATGTTTATTCATTTATTATTACTATATATTGTAACTGCAAGATTTTTATTGTAATTGTAGGTACGCCTTCGCGAAGAACAAGAGGGAAGGCGAAGAACAAAAAGTTGCAGCAGGAGTTGGCCAAAAAAGGGGCCCCTTTATCCCTCCTTTTTGATAGAGCTGCCACGTATACCCCTGTCGGTGAACTTAATGATATGTTTGTTCGCGAGTTGGGGATATACATGGAGGCCAATTATCCTTTTAATGTACGATCTTATGATAATCTTTCTGATGCTCAAAAGAATGCCTTAGAAGAGCATATGGCGGTAACTTTTTATAAGTTCTATGTTTGTTATTCGTTTTTACTTAACTAACTTTTTTTGTTTAACTTAAATGCAGCGGCGCTTTGACTTTGATGAGATTTTGCGCGATCGTGAACGCGCTCAGATAGAGGGTGGCATTCGTACGATCTTTCTCAAGCGATTTAGAGATCGAAAAAATATGGCAAAGCAACACTTTGAACGTGTTGGAGGATGTGAAAATATAGAACAAGCAACGGTCAATCCTCCAATGGGCATGAATCATGAAAATTGGAGGAAAACCGTTGACTATTTCATGAGTGACACACATAGAAATGCGTCAAATTCAAACAAAACAAATCATCAACAATAAAAATACACAAATCGTGGGGGGACTGCTTCATATAGTAGTTATTGTTACAATAAAGTAATTCTTTAAATTTATATGTGTATGTATTATATATAAATTTTTTTAATATATAATATACATTTGATGTTAAACAGAATAAGAGAAGACTTGATGCATTTCATGATGATCATACAAGTAAAGATGGGACCTTTGATAGCGAGGTAGCAGCGCAACAATATGTAATTATTTCTATAAACTACAGTTTTCAAATATATATATATATATATATGTATGTACTGTAAATATGTTAAATTATTTTTGTTAATTAATGCAGAACCGATTGAAAGAACGGTTTGATGAGCTAAGTCAATCCCAAAATGAAGAACAAAGTGGTTCGTCAACGTCGAATGAGGTCGATGTTTTCGAGTCAGTGTTGGGACAACGACGTGGACATATTAGAGGGATTGGGCGTAAACCGTCTTCATCTGCAAGATCGACTTCTTTTCTTCATGAGCAGGAACAAACAACTCAGTCATTTACTCAGGTAATTATATCATAGTGGATTTAGATTATTTTAACTCTTTATAGGTAAAGTATACTTAAATTATCTAAATTTTTGTTTAAACGGGTCAAAATGGATCAAAATGAAGTTTGAACACTTGATATACTTAAAAACAAGTCAAAATGACTTAAAGTTGGATTTGGTAATCTTATCATTATGGATTTAGGTTATTTTGACTCTATATAGCTAAAATACAGTTAAGTTATCTAACTTTTAATTTAAACGGGTTCAAACATACTTAATATACTTAAAGTTGAATGCGTTATGTTATAATATATATACTTTGTGAAAATACAACTTATAACGTATATTTTGTTTTGTAGGCTCAAATTTCAATTCTGTTTCAAGATCCGAATTTTATGTCACAACTTACACAAATTATTGTTTTGCAAAAGGCTTCAAATCAAGCCGACGAAGATGATTCAGACGAGGGGGATGAATAGCCTATCAAATGAATAGTTTAAGTTGTTTTAGAGTAATTTTATGTTTAAGTTAAACAATTTTAACCTACTTACTAAACATTTATGTATATGTGAACATTGTATGTTATTTATAATCACTAGTGTATTTTATGTTACTAGAAAATCTGGAATGGATGTATGATTGGGTAGTTTGTAAAACTAGAAACAAGAAAATATAAAAAAATATTTTTTTTAAAAAAAATGGGCATTAGCGGCGACATGGTCTCCCAGACTTTTTTTTTAATTAATATATTAGCAGCGACAACTGACGCCGCTAATACAACCTTTAGCGACGACATCATTAGCGGTGACTTATTAGAGGCGATTTTTTGATCATTAGCGGCTAATTAATAGCGGCGGCACATTAGCGGCGACATGTCGCCGCTAATAGTAATAGTGGCGACAAAAGATATCTTTAGCGGCGACAAACGTCGCCGCTAATGGTCGAATTCTTTGTAGTGTTACACCCCCTTGGTAATATTTAATAGAAGTAATAATTAAAGAGTTAGGATCCATACAATCAAAAAATAACTTTAGAAGTCTAGTAAAACAATTTGAGTTGATAGCTCGGTGATATAAGATAATAACTATTTGAAGACTAGTATTCAAGTCCTATCATGTGTTAGTTTAGGATATGATAGTTTAAGAATATAAGTAGATGCATGTATGAGTCGTTTTTCCAAACAAAATATATTGAAATAATAAAGGTTCAAATTAAAAAAAAAAACGCTAGTATAATCATATATTGATTTTTTTTAATCTTATTTGAAGATAATCTATAACCCAAAATCAATAATCTTCGAGATTGAAATTATCTTGTTTTTTAAAACACGAAGGGGACGATTTTTCGATCTGGAAGTATTAATAGCAGTTGTCTTAACTATATAACGTAGGTGGATCATATTATTATTGGTTTTGACATTAATTGTGATTTATTGTACACATAGAGGATTATAAAACGAATGAACAGCATCATAATTTAGGTTCACTTGATGCTGTTATTGTTCTCTATACTATATTTATTTAGAACTTGATATATTAGTAACGACGTCTCCACATTAAATAAGACGAATAATAACAATAATAAATTGAAGGATTTATTAGGTTGACACGAGTACTATTTTAATCAAGTGATTTGATACTTTCTAGCTTTTTATTATGAGTGATCTTAATTCTATTGAAAACTCTAAATTGATAACGATAAAACTTAAAAAGAGAAAGTTAAAAGATAATTAGTGGAAGGAAGATATACTAAACTTTGGGTGATGTACAGTAGACCAGCGCTAGTGGTTATAAATTTATCTTTTGTTGATAAGTTACCCATAACGTTAATTAGCATATTTTACAAATATGCTATTTGTTTTAAAATTAAGAATTTACATATATCTCCCACTAAAGAACACGCATTGTTTTCACTTTCTCTAGCTCTTCTCTCAAATTAGGAAAAATATAAGATTGGAGAATCAATTGTCGTTTTTATTTACGTGGTTTGTTTATATTTGTTATTTCATTAAAAAAGAGTTTTTTTTTCATCTGACTCCCCAAGGTTTAAAAAAATTTGTCAATTTCATCCAAAAACATGATATCCGTGAATAAAATTTTATTAGTAGTACGTAAACATAAATTAGTATTTTATTTTTATTTAACAATTTACATAAACACCCTTTTGACAATGAACGTGTAACATTTTAAATTAACAAGCTAACATTTTTGGATGAAAATATCAGCTTTTTTAAACCCTGTGAAGCCGGATGCAACAAAAAATATTTTTAGATGAAAATAACACATAAACAAAAATGACAATTCACTTTAAATTTAAAATTATTTTCCTTTGTGTTTATTAAATTTTTTTCTTATTTACATTCATTTCTCTCCTTTTCTTGTAAGCGCTTAGATTGAAAATATATACACGCATGTTTGCTCATTCAGGGTAGACTTGTTTACGAGACGAACGGATTTTAAAGCGAACTGACTGCTTATTCAAGGTAGTCCTGTTTACAAACAAAACAAACTTGATTGAGATTTTATTTGAGCACGTATGAAGCCACGAGCTATTTGAAGAGCTCTAATTCTAGGGATGATGATTATGTTTCACACTCAAAATTTTTGAAGATTTTTAAGTTTTAATCATTTTATTTTTACGAAAAATTTCCTTAAATGATTATCAAGTTTATAATTATTCAAATTAACTTAGGTTGGAAATGTTAGCTTAAATAATAACTAGATTTTTGTCCCGCGCGTTGCGCGGGGTCTTTCACTATGATCCTAAACATCAAAATACAGATGTCAAACACGATGTAACGGTTGCAGTTTCAACGTAAAATTCTGAAGCATGTAGCTATCGTAAAACTCTCCGCTACGACTTTCACTCCTTTGTAAAATCTTAATGCCAACTCCGTTGTAAAAGTGACATAATTATTTTGTTGAGCTCAAAAAAATATAAGGAAAACAAAACAAACAATAAAAAAAAAACAAAAAAAAACAAAAGTTACATAACTAAACTCTACCAAGCCCATTTTATATATTAAAAAAAACATGTGTTTTAACTGAAAAAAAAAGTAAAAAACTAAAAAGAAAAAAAAGGGGAAAAAAGAATTGCTACCTAGATTTGAACCTAGGTGGAACAAGTTGAAACACAGCTTTCTTACCACCAGACCAAGTTGCTATTAGTAAAAATTCATTTGAAACAATATTATTAACCAGCTATGCTGTTTGACTTTTCATAAAAAAAAAAGCCAATGGCCAGCTACCATGCAGCTGGCACTATTCCCCCATTTGTGTTTTAAAGTATAGTAATTAAGATTCATATATGTTTGGACTAGAGCACTAAAAACAGAAAAAATTAACATTTATAAAGAATCTCATATGATTTGAACAACTAGCACTTGATTCAAATTGACTGATTTTAACAAAATAAGAAAGTTTAAGTAAATTTAGTTTAGTACTTAAAAAACTTCATTTCTACTAATTAAAAGAAAAGCTTATTTGCGAAGTAATTTTCCAGAATTCTAAAAGCTTTAAGAACGACCTAATATAATTAACGTGGATAAGAAAGGAAAAAAAACTCCGAGCCTATAACTTCATCTATTTTAATCCAATTTGACAAAAAGAGATGGATATAAAATAGGACACATTGCATTAAAATTGCCTTCATCCATGTGTTTGTTTGGGGACCTCAATTCGTTAGTCTTTCTTTATAAAAAAGAGGGTTTTTGATATAATTAACATAAAGGCATTGCATTTAGTAGAGATTTCCAGAATTAACTGCTGTATGAACACTGCATTACACATTTGAATTGCATCCACCACTTTTATCTTAGCGAACAGGAAAGCAACTTTGATTAAAGTAAACTAAAAGGAAAAGATGATAAGTTGTAAATTTTGTAATATTATTAATGGTGGGAAGGGTTGACGAGAAGAAATTAAATCTTTCATTTTCTCAATACAAAACTTTATTAAAATATAAAAAATGTTTTAAATTCAATTTTTATTTGATAGTTTTGAATTTTAAAATAAAATTATAAAGAAATTATATATATATATATATATATATATATATATATATATATATATATATATATATAGGGGAGGGTTCCTAAGAAAACCAATAGTTATGTGAAAACCAAAGAAAACACGGAAAACAATGACATAATTCATGACCTTTTTGTTATTTTAATTGTAAAAATGTTATTTAAATATTTGGTACATGTATGTTGAACATATATACGAGAATAAAGAGTCTTACGTATACGTAACACTATATCGAATGAAAAATGGTTACGTATACGTAACTTATGTGTGACATGTATGTAAAACCATGCTACGGTTTTCAATTAATTCATAACCTTATTTATATATACTCACACATATATATAGTGGGTAGTGATAAAAAATTTATATATTATGTGACCGTTTTTATTGGTTTTCTCTAGTTTTCTCATAACTTTGTGGTTTTCTTATGATTCCTCCTGTATATATATATATATTATATATATATATATATATATATATATATATATATATAGTGGAGGGTTCCAATAAATACTATATTATAATTAAAAACCATAAAAACTATTTTTTCACTATTGATTTGTTTCATCAATGGTTGATATTAAATAATGGCAATTTGGTAAATATATTTAAGTTAGTGGTTATAATTAAAGAAGTTAGGGGTATAATGGGTAGATATTTTTCTAGTTTTTTTAAACTTCTATAATTATTAATTAATTTACTAAAATCTCTCATTCTCTCTCCTACTTTTTTTACTAACTTTTTTTAACAAAATAAAACATAAAATCATATAAATCATTTTTTGTGGATTAAACATGGTAATAACCATTTTTTTATGAAATCATGTTAATTGTATTAATAAAATAAAACACTAGCCTAGTTACATACATGTATCCACGTTAAACATCAAATGTGTTTTGTATAAGTTAGCTATATGTAACAATTAAAATACACCATAGTTTAAATTTTTGCAAACAAAGTACTAAGTTACATACATGTATCGTATAACATTACGTATACGTGACTCCTTAATCAACAAAAAATATATATGAAATATCAAAGAAGTACATGACATGAAATAGTAATTTCTTAAAAGGATGACATATGGTCATGCTCCAATTGATGCAAATATAAGTAAAATTCACCAAACATAAGCATAAATTAAATAAACAAATACTGTTATGTAAGTGTAACAATAGTGTTACGTATACGTACCGACATACGTATACGTACCAACAGTGTTACGTATATGTATTGACAGTGTTACGTATATGTAACAATTGTGCCTGTCTTTTTCATTGTGTTCTTTGTAGTCAAAACCAAAAAATTTGATAATCGCTCGAACCATCATCATCTTTGATACATTATCTTATTCGATTCATCACTGTCAACTCACTTTGAACAATAAATCTGCATTTAAGCTATGATCTTTTTTCTTATTAGATAGATGGTGAAAGATGAGACAATTAATAAAAAGTTAAGTTCAAAAAGGAGAGATATTAGAAGTTTAAAAGTTACTAAATTTAAAATAGTATCAAAATGACCTTCTTAACCTTTTAAATAAAAATTATTAAATTTAAAATAAAAAAATTTGATTGGTTAGGAGGAGTTTTCATGGTTTTTAATTATAAAAATGATTTGTATTTGATCTCTCTTATATATATATATATATATATATATATATATATATATATATATATATATATATATATATAGAGAGAGAGAGAGAGAGAGAGAGAGAGAGAGAGAAAGAGGAAGCAATGGTTGAAAACCCACATTAATTGTGATAACTCGTTAACATTAATGTAAGGAACACTTACACCATGATTGAAAACAATGAAAACTACTTTCAACCAATCAACTAATTTTTATTTACTTTAATTTTTAATTTTTTCAAAGGACAATATAGTAAGCATACGCATAGTTAATTTAGATAGCTATTATCATGGATATAACTCATTCCCTTATTTAATTTTTGTATGTCTATTCAAATTTGTAACCACATTTTACTAATTAATTCACAAATCATTTTTATTACTTTTTTTATATGATTCAAATATTCATTCTTTTATCATTCTATCTTTAAATCCTTGATTATAAGGTGGATTCAGTAAGTGTAGTTTATCTTGAGAATGTTACATATACGTAACAGGTGCTGTTACGTATACCTAACAAATGTTGTTACGTATAGCTATTACATATACGTAACATCTACTGTTGTGTAAAGGTATATGGTATATGTAGCATCTGCTGTTACGTATACGTAACATTTGCTGTAACATATATGGTGGGTTTGGTAATGGTATACGTAACAAGTGTTGTTACGTATACGTAACAAGTGTTGTTACGTATACGTACAAGTGTTGTTACGTATACCTAACAAGTGTTGTTACGTATAGGTGTTTAGTATACGTAACATATGTTGTTGTGTATACGTACCATCTATTGTTACGTTGTAACATATACATATGTAACACTCTTTATTTTTTTCAAATTTATATTCTCGTGTATGTAACTTTTAAGTTTCATATAAATAACACAACTTGTTTTAATATTTTTATAGTAAATAGGAAAGATGAGAGAGAATAGATAATTAGAAGAAAGAAAAGTGAATAATTAATTAGAAAAGATGAGAGAGATTCAAGAATTTTATTTTGTCTAAAATGCCCCTAGTTATTAAAATCTTATCATTTAAACTTTACTATATTTACAATAATACCACTATTAATATAAGGCATTGATTAAATGTGATTAATGGTTAGATATTAGGAAGTGATCAAATGAGAACTCTATTTTCAGTGAGAACTCTAGTAACTAATGTGATACACTAGTTTTTAATGGCAAAATAGTAATTAACAAAAACATAATAAAAAAAATTATAAAACGAAAAATAACATAAAAATAAAAAAAATAAAAATACAAAAATATTTCCCTAGCTTCCCTATTTCATAAAAAAATAAAACATTTTTATAAAAAAATAAAAAAATTCTCATTTTTTTTGCGAAACTCATTTTACACATGTGTAATACTAGATTCACACATGCGTAAATCTAGTATTACACATGCGTATAACCAGATTTACACATATGTAAATAACGAGTGGATGATTTTTAAAAAAAAGTTAAATCAATATGGTAGGTGTTGGAAAAAAAAATACTAAAACTAATGGTGAAATTTTTTTGGAAAAATGATGTCATGAAAAAAAGTTATGAACATTAAAAAAAAAGTAAAATGACATATGATTTGCATGTGATAAGAAATGTGTTCCCCATATCGGTTTTTAGAGTTCTCACAAAAAAAGGGTGGTTATCAAGATAAAACTACCCTATATAGGTGAGAGATCAAATGATAACTCAATTTCTTTATGAGAACCTTAAAATCAATGTGAGACACTGGTTTTCAATGGCAACCTAATAAATAACTAAAACATAATAAAAAAATTATAAAATAAAAAATAACATAAAAATGAAAAAAAATAAAAACATAAAAATGTTTCCATAGCTTCCCTCTTTCATAAAAAAATAAAAAATTTATATAAAATAAAAAAATTCTTTTTTTTTACGAAATTCGTTTTACACATGTGTAATACCGAATTTACACATGCTTAAATTCGGTATTACACAAGCGTATAACCAGATTTACAAATATATAAATAATGAGTGGATGATTGTTTTTTAAAAAAGATATATCAATATGATAGGTGTTGGAAAGATTAAAAAAATACTGAAATTAATGGAGAATTTTTATGTCGTGAAAAAAAGTTATAAACATTTACAAAACAAGGGGAGAATAGCATGTGACTTGCATATGATAAGAAATGTGTGACTCTTATTGGTTTATAGAATTTTTACAAAATAGGATGGTTCTCAAGATAACCCTACCCTATATATGTATGTATATATATATATGTATGCATGTATATATATATATGTATGTATGTATATATATATATATATATATATATATATATATATATATATATATGGTGTTGTTTCTGTACAAAATGTTATTTGTAAAAATTGTAGAAAGCAATAAGGGGGTGACATGTGTACATGCATGTGTTTGTAAGGGAGATTATTTGTGTTCATTTATAAATTAAGGTTTTAGACAACCTATATTAACATTTGTTTTACATCAAAAAGCATAACAACACATTCATTATTTTTTGTATTGTATGAATAAAAAACATCAAATATATTCACGATTCAAATCATAATATTTTAGAAAAATAATAACAACATCTTGTAAATTAGTATATAACGTTAAAATACATTAAAAAATGATACCAAGACCATGTTAGTATGATATCAACATCGTTTCGCATAGTGTTATAAACTTTATAAAAAATATTGAGTTTTTTTTTAGAAAAAGTATAGCAATATTATACGTATTTTAAAGAGAAAAAAATGCTCAATTTTATGGTATAATTTTTTAAATAAAATAATAAAGTATATAAATATCATTGGTGTTTTAAAAAATAGGTGAGACTATTATTTAATTTAAAAAGTCAACATAAGATAGTTAATTTTCTCTTTTACCATTTGTAACCATAATTATATTTTAATTAATTACCAAACTGTCATATGTAAATCTCCACTATTGAATTAGTTTTATCAAATAACAAGATTGTTTTCTACAATATTTACAAAAATCACACTTTGTACATAATACTCATTCTATCTATCTACTATAATAAAAGTAAAAGTAGAAGTGACATGTTTCAGCACAACATTTCTCATCACAAAATTTTCTCTTTTGTTTTTTTATTAAATAATTAAATTAATTACTAATAATATTATTTATTTTTTTCAAATTAAAATATTTATTTAATAAATTAAGAAAGTGATTTTTTCATTAATGTTATTTCTAAAGAAACAAATTTTTATAAATAAAATTAAAACAACAAAATTTTTTAAAAATAAAAATATTTTAGAATTGATATTCTTGAATAGTAAAATTTTTATAAATAAAAATAATTAAAATTGAGAGTTATTATAAGAAATGTTTTAAAATTAATATATTTTTTTAAAAATATTTGTTTTCAAAAAAAATTTATATTCTATTTATAACAACAAAGATTTTAATCATATCTACAATTAGAATATCATTTTACAATTAATAATTTTTTTATTCAACTCGTGTAATGCACGGCTAAAACTAGTATATACAGAGAATGGTTATTATACAAAGTGGATTTTTGTGCATAGTGTACGAAGTTTGGGTGGAATTATTATGAAATAACAAGTAATAATCACGCAAGAAGGATACACTGGTGTGATATTATCACGCAAGAATCAAATTATAATACAAGAATACCTTCTTAGGTGATAATTTCACATTTACATGATAATTCCGTCTTCGCATGATTATTTCTTACACTTGCGTTATAATTCAACCCGTAACGTGTATTTTTGCGTGATTAACTTCGTACACTTGCGTTATAATTCTTACACTTTTGTGTGGTACAAAGTAATGAATTTGTACGAAGTGTGCAAAGAGTACGAAATGATAACAACAATTGGTTTAAGAGATGAATGGTTTAGATTTAAGATTAAATAGTCACGTAAAAATGTGCTTGGATGGATAGATTTGGAAATAGATTACAATTGTTGACTTTTTCTAAATTCTCCTTGTTTTTTAAACGCATATAACTTTTTTATATGATAATTTAGGAAAAAATAGACCATAAAATCAAGCATTTTATCCATTTTAATATAAGTATACTATTGCTACACCTTTTTATAAAAAAATCAACATTTTTTTAAAAACGTCTATGTGTTGTACGTATAACTTGCATGATCATTAACTAGGTAATTATGAATATAACTTGCGTAATTATCATATAATTTGCATATTTATAAAATATAATTTGCGTAATTAATTTTTATAACATGAGTAAATTTACTTTGCGTAATAATAAATATAACTTGCATAATAATAGATATAATTAACTTAGCAATTATGAATATAAATTACGTAATTATTTACCTTATATGTGTAATTGTGATGCGTACATAACTACTCTCCGCTAAAAAACACGTGTCACGCCCTGGTAACTTCGTACGCATCGCATGAAAATTACACTTTGTATAGTAACCGGTCCTATATATGTATGTATATATATAAGGAAAGTTTACGGTACAAAGTGTTGTTTTCTTGCGAAGGGTACGTTGCAACAAGGACCATCGAACTAAGAGATAAATGATTCATATTTAAGATGGAATAATCATGCAAGTAATGTTCTGGGGTAGAATTGGTAATGGCTTACAATTGTTGACTTTTTTAACTTCCTCCCGTTTTTTTAAACACATATAACTTTTTCATATGATATTATTTAAAAAGATACACCATAAAAATAAGCATTTTATCCTCTTTAATATGAGTATAGTATTGTTATACTTTTATTTTTTAAAAAACCAACATTTTTTAAGAAAGCGTCTATGTGTTGTGCGTATAACTTTCGTGATTATTCACTGCGCAATTATTAATATAACTTGCGTAATTATCAATATAATTTGCGTGATTATTTTTTATAACTGAGTAATTTTTCTTTGCGTAATAATAGATATAATTTGCGTAATTATAAATATAACTTGCGTAATTATATAACTTTTATGCGTACTTTTAAACTAAATATAAGCTTTTGATTTGGTTAATATCTATGGTTCTAGATTTTTTGGGTAAAAAAATATAGATTTGTACTTGTATGGGATCTTTTTCAATATTATTTTGAATCATGGATCTTTGGATTTGAATCAAGTCAATGGATTTGATTTATTTTAAGAGTTTTTTTTTTAATATTTTCTTGGTTTTCAAACAAACTGTACTATATATATATATATATATATAGAGAGAGAGAGAGAGAGAGAGGTTAATTAAAATAAAAAAATGTGTTTAGAAACGTAAGAAGTTATCTTAGCCCTCGATTTTATTATTCAATGGTTAAGTTTAATTTTTAGGCTAAAAAGTGATCCTAAGGGTATTATGTGAAATCATTTTGTTAACTTTCTTTTTCAAATTCCCTCATTTTATTCAAACGTTTATAACATTTTTACACGATATTATTTTTTAAAATAAGTTATACCATAAAATAGAGTTTTTTTTCATCGTTATGTCAATGAAAGTTATCTACTTTGTAGTGAAAACATATAGATTATGTTATTTGAATTGTTGCACCAATAAACTTTTATACATTGATAATTACTAGAAGTGTTGAACTTTAACATTTTTATTAATGGTTAATGTTCAAACTTAAATATAATTTGTTTCATATTTTATATGTTTAATGTTTTAACTTTAGCCATACTTTTATGTTTAATGTTTAGATGATAAATGTTTGAAGCTAAGTTATTATATATTTTTATATCTATCAACTCTAAAAAAAAGTTAATAAGAAGTACACATGGCATCTTCACATTAGTTTTCATTAAGATTTCTTGCTTCTCTCTCCTATTATATAATTAAATTAATTATTAATAATATTATTTAATTTTTTTTAGATTATAAATAGTTTTTTAATAAATTATAAATATCTTTTTATTAATGTTATTTGTAGATAAATAAATTTTATAGCATAAGTGATTTTTTCAAAACATCAAGCTTTTTCAAAAATACGGTATATTTTTAAAACTTGTCTTTAGAAAAACTAAAATTTTTATAAACTAAAAATAATTAAAACGGTGACTTATATTAGGGAAATTTTCAAAAATTACACTTTTCAAAACGGTTTATTTTGAAACACAATGTTTAATTTATTTTTAAAAAAAACAAAATTTTAACAACTTGATATCATTGTTGTATTAATTATAGTTTTTATTTATACGTAATTTCTGTAGTATCTTATCATATAATATCATTTTATAATTATTAAATTTTTATTCTATTTAATATTTTATTTATTTAACCTGTGTAATATACATGTTAACTAAAACGTTTCATATATTTTGATCATTACACCTAGTTTTTTATTTTGTTTTAAGACATTTCTGTAATTGTATCTCAGTCTCATCGTAGTATCCATTCCTCTGCCAAAACAATGTTGCCTATTTTTCTCAATCGAAGTTCACTAACTTTTGCTTTGTTTCCAAAATAGAGATTTCTGTTGAAGCTTGTACCAATTCGATCCTTCTCCCACCCAACCACACTCAATACTAGAGTTTTTCACTCACCAACAACTAAAACAATCAAAACACCTAGATCATGTTTAAGGCCAAACATTCTTTATGATCTAGTATCTCACATAGATGACGAATATTTAATTGCACTTGGGGTCGCAACCACTTCCTTAGGGAATTTTATTATCTTTGTAAGGTTATCCCAACTATCATAAACAAAATGGAGTAACTTTATGTGTATTATTCAACCTTCAAACTAACAAATATTGTTACGAGGAATATATCTTACCAACCATACTTACGTTTAAAGTTATTTTATCATCCATGGTTTAAAGTGTCAGGTGAAGGGGTGAAGGGCTCGGGTGTTGTGGTAAGAGATGAGTTTCGTGACTTCTTAGTTGTGGGTTTTAGTCTTCTTCAAGGTAAAAATTATCCTTGAAATATCTTACATGTTAAAAAAATTTAAAACCCTAAAAAACTATCCCATTATTTCTTCTGAGACTAACTGTGAACGATTTATCTAAGGCGTGACACCCATAATAAAGAAGCATATGCGATGCAATGGGACATTTGGTTCACAAAATGTGTTGGAATTGAAATTAGTAGAAACTTGATTTGAAATTCACAATTTCAAATGATTTGAAATTAATAGGGAATTGAAACTATCAAAGAAGTTTAAATTTCAAATGCATTTTAGTAACAAAACACTCATTAAAGAATAGTAATTTATCACTCATTGTAAACCGTCACCACTTCCAACTACCGATCATTGCCGTTACATACCAACAACCGCGACCATCGCCGACAACTAATGGTACCCCATTGTTGCCACCGACGCCACCAATCGATCACGTACGCCGGCGACAACTGAAAGTCTCCATCGAGTGCATCCAAAAACCGACGCAACTTGGCGATGACTGCTGGTGGTCAGTAGCAAGCGGAGTCAATGAAGACGGTCATTTGTTTGAGACGACATGGTCAATTGTTGGCGGGTTTAGGTTGTCAGAGGCAGGGCGACAGGAAGAAGGTGGGCGGGGCATCAAACAATTTTGGACATTCTGCGGCGGTCGGCAAGGCGCTTGTGAGGGTCAGCGAATGGCAGCGATGGATGGTGGAGACGGTCGAAGGCGGCAGCGATCGGAGGCGTCGGGGAGGGTTGTCTGTAGTTTTGGTTGGCGATGGGCAGGGGTGGAAGGTGGCAGTCGATTGCGGGGAGCGGGGGTCTATGGAATTTGCAATCCTTTAAAATTTGAAATCTTTCGTTTGAACGAATTTGAAGGAATTCGTTTGAACGAATTTTGAAGGAATTCGTTTTAATTTTATTTTTAATTCATTTATCAACCAAACACAATAAAAATAAAATTCAAATTACAATTATAATTCTAATAAGTCCTGTCAAACAAAAAAATTGACCAATGGAATTCATATTTTCATTCCATTAAAATTATTCGCATTCATGCGTACCAAAGGTATCCTAGGAGGTTTACTTTTAAATTACTTTCACAAATTGGAATTTAACAAAATCTTGAGGCGGTTGTTTGTTATTATTTTAAACATCATTCTAGAAAGTAGTAAAAATATATAAAGATCCAACATGTTTTGCCAATCCCTTATGTAGAATCTTGTCGAATTTGAAGTATAAAACATTAAAAGTAATTAGTGATGGTATATATCCTGCTTAAAGTCTTAATTGTTGGTTTGGCCTTTTCAAAAATCGTCATTGCATACGCAATCAAAGAGGGGCCACCTTCAAGCCTTCTTTAGTCGTACCATGACAAAACTAAGTGCATAAAGCTAAACATTATGTAATTTTTTAATTATTCCATTGTTATTTGAAGTCATAAAATAGATCATTCAATATTATAATTTCAATCATTTATTTTAAAAATATTAATCGAAAGTACAATAAAATATATAACAATGCTTGCTAGTATTTTAAATGTTATATAATTGTAATATTTAATATAACATATACTATAATAATATAGATTTAGCTACCATATCAGAATAAATTAAGACATTAAAAATTAAACATCATGCTAATCTGTGATTATAATAAGTAGCAATAATTTAAACACTAAAACCTTTGAGAAACGTGTTAGGATTTTTATTAGATTGTTAAGAAGTTAAAATGAGTTCTAATTTTCCTATGGCCCAGTCTTAGAAAATTATGTGTCGTATAAAAGTTAATTTAAGATAGCTTAACATGAAATTGCTGAGTTTATGTTTATTTAAACAGCTTCGAGTTAGTTCGTGACCTTTCACAACTAAATTGGTTATATTTGGGTCAACTTGACATGTTATGGTTTAATCTGTTTATCCGTTAATTTTTAAAATTGAAAAAAAAAATGTTTCTTTATGTTATTTTATAACAATATCTAAATGATAAAAGACAATAGACACTACTACATGTCAAAAAATGATAAATCTGAATTTTATTTTAACCCAAACAAAAATCGTTTACACTCAGAGAATTAGATTACCTAAAACAAAAGAGAGTCCAAACAGAACAAAAGACACAATCGACTCTCAATCACCAACAAGATGATTTGATTCAAAGAAGCATAGTTAGAATTCAAGAACATGCAGTATAGTATTCGTCATTTTGACGAAACTACCCTAACACAAAGACTAATTAAAAAGGAACATCTAGATAGAAAGGACAAAGGCTTCTTCTGTCATAGATCTTGATAAAGACGAAGACAAGATGGAGATGATTGAGAAGCACTCTCTTATATTCTTCATTTCAATAAGATAAAGCAACAATGTCCAGTTGTCCACTAATATGATCTCAGCCCAATTGGCCCATCAACTTTAGTCTATTATATCACACCTTTAATCCATTTAGTTGCATGCATGGGCAAGAACGGGATCTGAAATCGTAAACAAACAATATAAACAAAAATTAGATTTTAGTTTTTTTGAACGGATAAACTAAAACTAGTTTTATACAGGCCGCACGTTGCAGCGGCATCGTGCGCGACATAATAAAGTATAGACAAACAATCGACGTGACTTGTCCCTGTACCAAATTCACGTCAAATCGTAAATTAACTCGAAGTCATACCGTTAAATAAAAACATATTATACTTGACCCGCCTCTTTACCAAATAAAATTATATCAAAATATAGACCAAGTCACATGAAAGCTCACAAATTACAATCATCCCGAAGCATTTTCGAACAAAACTTACGTTGAAACCCCGAGTAGAAAACGTTTATATTTGACCCCACTCAAATGTAGATAATCTCAAAGCTTATATGAATAGATGCACGAAAACGTTTTATATTTGACCTAACTTGTACCTAAAAATACTAACATAACAAATTAGATTTTTTAAGTAATAATTGTACCGTGGTAAACCCAAAAATTTAAAAACTTAAAGATGTCAAAATGACATGTCAAAGTTGATGAGTCAAATTTAAATTTAATAACCAAATATAATATTATTTAATAAAAAATATCATTATTATATAATAATTATTATATAATTCAATGAATAAATATATTATTATTATTTTATTAATATTATTACTATTTATTTTTATATCAATTAATTTAGCATTAATTACATAGATACAAACATATGTGTATTCATTTATAATTAATAATTTCAACACCATACCCTTAAAAGCAATATTAAAAATCACTTAGCGATCAGTTTGTATGAGATAATGAAATGAATAAAAATAATATAATGAATAAAATAAAGAAAGGAACAAAGTAATGACATGACTCATTTCATTTTATTATTTTATTTGGTTACCTATAAGAATAAAATATCATATTATTTTTTGTTGTTTGTTAGGTATCCAAAGAAGAATGAATGGAATACAAAAGTGGTTCAGCGATGATAATCGGTAGTGGTGGTGCGTGGTCCATGGTGACCAATAGTGGTTCCCAATGGTAGCGACCAACGGTGGTGGTGGCCGGTGGATACCGGCGGTGGTTCCGAATGGTGGTGGGTGGAGGCTTGTGGTGGTCGGTGGTTACTAGTAGTGGTTAGTGATGGTTGGTGGGGTGACCAGTGGTGGTTCCCGCTGGTGGTGGTTGTTGGTTCGCGATGGTGGCGGGCGGTGGTGATGGTGCTCGGTGGTTGTCGGTTATGGTGGTGGTGGTGGTAAGTGGTGGTGTTGGTGGTGGTGGTAGTCATGGTGGTTAGTGGTGGTGGTCAGTGGTGGTGGTGGCGACCGGTAGTGGTGATAGTGACCGGTCGGTAATGGCGTCCGTTGGTGGTTGGTGTGGTGGGTGGGTGGGTGGTGGTGGTGATAAAGGATGGAAGAAGGAAAGAAATGTAGAAAAAAAGCGGGGGTGGATGAAATGAATTTAGTGTGCTTGATTATCTATGTAATTATCTATTCCATTTCATTCACAACTAAACATCTTTTTTTTTTCATTCACCTTCAATGGCTCATTACATTCCGGCACTCATTCTTGCACACCAACGCTACCTTTGGCATCATATGCAATATCGTATTTTTGAACTCCATGACATTGCCCCACTACCAAGTGAGAATACATTGGTAGAGAGCTAGGCTCTTGCAATCATCAATACTACTAGCCCAGTCATTATCACTATAACTAACCAATGAAATATCAATGTCTTTTAAATACCATATACCGTGATCTGTTGTACGAGCTACATACTTGAGAATCTGATGAGCTGCACCCATATGAATATTAGAAGGATTATGCATGAACCATGAAATCATGCTCACACTATATGCCAAATCAGGTCTAGTGTGAGTTATATAGATAAGCCTTCCCATAATGCTTCTAAATATTTCACCATTATCTCTTTCACCTCCATCATTTATTAATAGCGTGTCGTTGTAGTTCATTAGCATAGGTTTGACCTTGTCAGTTTGAGTGCAAAACATTTTCAGTAAACTTTTAACATAAGCAGTTTGTTGCAAAAAAATTCCACTCTTAGCTTGATCAACATCCAAACTAAGAAACATTTTAAGTAATCCATGATATGTCATATCAAAGGTATCTTTCATTTCTTTCTTGTACACCATCTCTTGATGTTTATTTGAAATTTCTTTCTTGTACACCATCTCTTGACGTTTATTTGACATGAACCCTTTTGGGTGGTCAACAAAAATATCCTTAGTGAGTTCTCTATTTAAAAATGCCTACTTAATGTCAAGCTGATGGACCTTCCATCCTCTCTGAGTAGCAATTGATATTATCAACCTGATGGTTTTGGATCATGCAACTAGATCAAATGTTTCTTGGAAGTCAATGCCTGGCTGCTATGAATACCTTTTTGTGTGACACCCTGCATATATCCCACATCGGTCGTGGACAGGAGAGATTCCTGGTTCATAAGGAATGTCCGGCCTTTAATATCACCAACGCGTTTTGGGCGTATTGGCTGTGGATGAGAGGAGAACTCCACAGTTAAGCGTGCTCAGGTGGGAGTAATCCAGGGATGGGTGACCTCCCTGGGAAGTTTTCACCTCGGCAAAATAAAGCAAATCCGTGAGCTCCCTCATGGGCAAAGCGGACAATATTGGTGGTACGAGAGGCCGGGTATTACTGAATGGTATCAGAGCCACTCCTGTGCCCGTCACGATGGTGGGACAAACCTCACCGGGGATGGTGAGGGTGTTCTCAGGCTCATCGAGGATGGTGAGGGTGTTCTCAGGCTCATCGAGGATGATGAGTCCAAAGGGGGGGGGGGTGATTGTGACACCCTGCATATATCCCACATAGGTCGTGGACAGGAGAGATTCCTGGTTCATAAGGAATATCCGGCCTTTAATATCACCAACGCGTTTTGCGCGTATTGGCTGTGGATGAGAGGAGAACTTCACAGTTAAGCGTGCTCAGGTGGGAGTAATCCAGGGATGGGTGACCTCCCTAGGAAGTTTTCACCTGGGCAACCAAAAGCAAATCCGTGAGCTCCCTCGTGGGCAAAGCGGACAATATTGGTGGTACGAGAGGCCGGGTGTTACTGAAATGTGACATCCGGTAATTTTCCGTTACCAAACTCCGTTAGTTCCGTTAGGCCTTGCATACACGTGTCGTGAGCACACACTAGTTGTCGTTGAACGTTGGTGACTTAATAACAATTATCCATGGTAAACAAATGATAACCTAAATAATAATATTGATTATTAGTTGTGGTTATGTGGTTCATGCATTTTAAGTTATTGTTTGTGAATTTTACTTGATAACGTGACAACGTGTAACTATGATCTCATATATTTTGCTATTAGTTGAAAATGTATATGATTATTATTGTTGATTAGTAATGTTTATATTTTGTAGTTAAAACCTTTTAAAAAGTGTTAAAAAGATTAGTTTTTATAAAATATAAACAATGAGGTTTATTTTGTAATTGGAATGAAATTAAAAGTTACCATATTTAAACAAATTAAACCCAACCCTAGCCCCCCTTCACCATTTGCGGCCGAAACCACCATCCCAAACCCCTCCCTTTGCGATTTTGATCAAGAAACACACACACACATTCGATTCTCATCTAGTTCAAGTATCTCAAGGTGTTGGCAAGCATAATTCTTGATTTCTACACACCTAAAGGTTAGTTTTGATTAGTTTTTCATGGTTTTTGTTCTTGAAGAACCCTAATTCGAAATTGTTGATGAAAAAGTGAAATTGATGATTGTTAGATGTTAATATGATGTTGGTTAGATTGTATGAATGTTAGATCATGTTGATTGTGTAAGAAATCTATGATTTGATCATGAATCTCACACATTGCCTAAAAAGGAAACTTTTGTTCTTGGAATTCATGGTTTGATGATTGTATGATGTTAGATACATTGCTTGGATGTTGGTTTACATGAATTGTGCAAGAAAAGTCACGAAATCTAGTGGTTGTTCATACCTTACTATAAGTGGAAACTTTTATGCATGATGATTGGGAATTTTGATGAATTAGTGATGATTATCATGTTAGAATGAATGTTATGAACTTAATTAGGTATAAAGTTGATGAAATTATGAAGGAATTGGATGTTAGATTGCTTTTGGGTGTTACCTTCCCAAAAGGAAAACTTTATTTTTGAAGATCATTGGATATGATGATGTGAGCATGTTTATGGTGTTAGGGTCATGTTAGAATGCTTATGGATGATTTCTAATGTGGTGGAATGTGTTACTTGGGTTGCAAGGATGCTTGATTGACCATTTAAGGAATTTAGGTTCTTGGTGATTATACATGATGATGAATTATGGTTAGTGATTAGGAAATCATGTTTGGGATTGGAATTGATCATTGTTGTGTTTGTTGGTTGGAATGAATCTTGTTGATCAATGTGAATATGATTGTCATACACGCGTGCGAATCTGAGGCCCCTACTTAGCAGGATTGGCAGGGTTTAGGGTGTGAAGTCGTGAGTGGCTTCGCATGGCATGTTATGCATGATTAGACTTCATGAATGAATTATTAGTTATGATATATTTATAATTGTGTTGAGCATGTTGATTGTTTGAGATTCGCATAAGTTGTATGATGATCTAGGTTGAACTTGGGTTGATGATGTGATATACGTGAATAGTTTGTTTAATAATCATGTATGATAAGTTGATACGCTTGATTAAACGAGATTTCAATTAATATGTCACCAACGGGTCAACTAGGTTAAATGAGTCTTATTTTCCAAAACCTTGGGTCAATGTGTTTATTGAGCACCTAGGGTTGTTAAGTTTTCTGTGCACACGTACTTATGTACTTGCGTGTTCTAGGTAACCTTTGAAAGGTTGTCTTTCCATCCATCACCAGTTCTCTCTTATCATTCTCTTTGCACATTAGGTGAGTTCATGCCCCACTATTTTATAAACTTTCTTCTGGGGGAGATAGCATATTTGTTCACAAACGTTATATTATTATTTTAAGTTGTGTATGTTTTAACATAGTGTATAATACCTTGAAAGTCCTCACACTTTCGGATCGTTAATAATGGTAACTAGCGGGAAATCTTGGGTAGTACTACTGGGTTTGACAAGCCCCACCTGTGCGACTCGAGTTCAAACGGGTGCAATGTTGTCCTAAACACAAACATCGTCACGACCTGGTAAGTTGTGACGGGAGACAACAAACGCAACGCAGTCAGCTTCGATGACGAAATTACTATTGTTATTACTTGTGAATATAGACTAGCTATCTATTTCAATGCACTTCTTATGTTATACAAATTATTACTGTTTATGTTAAACGCAAACTCTTAAACTCACCAACCATTGTGTTGACCTTTTTAGTATGCTATTCTCAAGTCGTTAACTCAGGTTGCCATTAGGAGCCCATCACGGGTCCGGCATGCATTCTAAGACTTCATCTTAAGTCATGACACTTGGATTTTATTTATGAGATTTAAATAATAGGTTGGCGCGTGTTTTGCCAAATTTTACATTTATATACTCTGGGTTTGTCTTATTTACAAAACGCTTCCGCATAGTTTTAAAGTTTGAACTTTGATTGGTTTTAATTTTAAATGTGGTATATAGTGTCGTTCTGAGTAACTAGTGACTGTGATCCTGGTTTGTTCGCACGCCTCGCGGTAAAACTCCGCACGTGGAATTTGAGGGTGTGACATTTTGCCACAAGGTAGGCTTTGTATTTAACATTCCCTACAAGTCAACCTTAGTTTTATATAACCATTTGACCCCAACAGTGTTTTTATTTAAAGGTAGTGACACCAACTTCATGTTTGATTCCTTTCAATGGTCTAAATTTCCTTATTCATTCTTCTACCCATTTTTCAAATTGTGCTTCTTGATGATATGTTAATGGAACACTAGCATTTAAAGCAAATTGACAAGTGTGGAGTTCACTTTCACTGTCAAAGAGGCCTTCGCCACTAATATAATCTTGCATCCATGATATGGTTCTTGTATTTCTTTGTGTGGGCCTAGAATGTTACATGGTGGGTATTTAATTATTTAAGTGAGTGGACGATGATGGGTCATTATGGGTAGTAGGGAGAGAAGTACTTAGTAGGTTGGTAGATAATGTATGTGGTATAGACGAGTTATTGACATTACAATGGGTGGTTTCAAGGGTCGATGGAGATGGCACATTCAATTCGTTATAGTGTGGACCCATCATCAATAGGGAATGGATCAAAGTATTGATATAAGATCATGTTGCTTGAACTTGCTTTAGTGCTTTCCGAACTCCACTTGGCTACCGCAAGAAAGTCAGCATCATGTTCTATTCATTTTTTTGTGTCTGGGTTATATAATCGATACACCCTATCAATATCATTGAAATAGCTCTTTCAGATCTATTATCCAATTTTCTTCTAAGTTGAGAAGGAACTGCACCTAGAGCAACGCACCCAAAATTTTTAATATGAAAGACATAAGTTTTATACCTGACCAAACATGGAGAGGTGTTTGGTTGATTAGAGCCTTAGTGGGAGACCTGTACAAGATATATACTGATGCGACACTGCTTCTACCCATAGAAAATTTGACAACTCTTTTTCTCTAAGCATACTTCTTGCAAGGTTCATAACTGTATGGTTCATTCTTTCCACTACTGTGACATCCGGTAATTTTCCGTTACCAAACTCCGTTAGTTCTGTTAGGTCTTGCATACACGTGTCGTGAGCACACACTAGTTGTCGTTGAACGTTGGTGACTTAATAACAATTATCTATGGTAAACAAATGATAACCTAGTGAATAATGTTGATTATTAGTTGTGGTTATGTGATTCATGCATTTTAAGTTATTGTTTGTGAATTTTACTTGATAACGTGACAATGTGTAACTATGATCTCATATGTTTTGCTATTAGTTGAAAATGTATGTGATTATTATTGTTGATTAGTAATGTTTATATTTTGTAGTTGAAACCTATTAAAAAGTGTTGAAAAGATTAGTTTTTATAAAATATAAACAATGGGGTTTATTTTGTAATTGGATTGAAATAAAAAGTTACCATATTTAAACAAAATTAAACCCAACCCTAGCCCCAAACCCCCATTGCGGCCGTAAACCCCTCCCAACACCTTCATCTTGCGATTTTGATCCAAGAACAAGTGCACAAGTCAAATTCCAAGTGGTTTCAAGTATTACAAGTTGTTTTCAAGTGTTAATCATCATCTAAGCACACCTAAAGGTTAGTTTTGATTAGTTTTTCATGGTTTTTGATTCTTGAAGAACCCTAATTCGAAATTGGTGATGAAAAAGTGAAATTGATGATTGTTAGATGTTAATTTGATGTTGGTTAGATTGTATGAATGTTAGATTATGTTGATTATGCAAGAATTCCATGGTTTGATCACATTGTTCACACATTGCCTTAAGAGGAAACTTTTTGTTCTTGGAATTCATGATTTGATGATTGTATGATGTTGGATACATTGCTTGGATGTTGGATACATTGCTTGGATGTTGGTTTATATGAATTGTGCAAGAAAAGTCATGAAATCTAGGGTTTGTTCATACCTTACTATAAGTGGAAACTTTTATGCATGATGATTGGGAATTTTGATGAATTAGTGATGATTATCATGTTAGGATGAATGTTATGGACTTGATTAGGTATAAAATTGATGAAACTATGAAGGAATTGGATGTTAGATTGCTTTTGGGTGTTACCTTCTAAAAAGGGAAACTTTATTTTTGAAGATCATTGGATATGATGATGTGAGCATGTTTATGTTGTAAGGGTCATGTTAAAATGCTTATGGATGATGTCTAATGTGGTGGAATGTGTTACTTGGGTTGTATGGTTGCTTGATTGATCATTTAAGGATTGTAGGTTCTTGGTGATTATACATGATGATGAATTATGACTAGTGATTAGGAAATCATGTTTGGGATTGGAATTGATCATTATTGTGTTTGTTAGTTGGAATGAATCTTGTTGATTTATGTTATTATGATTGTCATACACGCGTGCGAATCTGAGGCCCCTACTTAGTAGGATTGGCAGGGTTTAGGGTGTGAAGTCGTGAGTGGCTTCACATGGCATGTTGTGCATGATTAGACTTCATGAATGAATTATTAGTTGTGATATATTTATGATTGTGTTGAGCATGTTGATTGTTTGAGATTCGCATAAGTTGTATGATGATCTAGGTTGAACTTGGGTTGATGATGTGATATGCGTGAATACTTTGTTTGATAATCATGTATGATAAGTTGATACATTTGATTAAACGAGATTTCAATTAATATGTCACCAACGGGTCAAACGGGTCAACTAGGTTAGAGGAGTCTTGTTTTCCAAAGCCTTGGGTCAATGTGTTTATTGAGCACTTAGGGTTGTTAAGTTTTCTGTGCACATGTACTTATGTACTTACGTGTTCTAGGTAACCTTTGAAGGGTTGTCTTTCCATCCATCATCAGTTCTCTCTTGTCATTATCCTTGCACATCAGGTGAGTTCATGCCCCACTATTTTATAAACTCTCTTCTGGGGGAGGTAGCATACTTGTTCACAAACGCTATATTATTATTATAAGTTGTGTATGTTTTAACATGGTGTATAATACCTTGAAAGTCCTCACACTTTCGGATCGTTAATAATGGTAACTAGCGGGAAATCTTGGGTAGTACTACTGGGTTTGACAAGCCCCACCTGTGCGACTCGAGGTCAAACGGGTGCAATATTGTCCTAAACACAAACATCGTTACGATCTGGTAAGTCGTGACGGGAGGCAACAAACGCAACACAGTCAGCTTCGATCGCGAAATCACTATTGTTATTACTTATGAATATAGACTAGCTATCTATTTCAATGCACTTCTTATGTTAGGCAAATTATTGTTGTTTATGTTAAATGCAAACTATTGAACTCACCAACCATTGTGTTGACATTTTTAGTATGCTATTCTCAGGTCGTTGATTCAGTTTGCCATTAAGAGCACAACACGGGTCCAGCATGCATTCTAAGACTTCATCCTAAGTCATGACATTTGAATTTTATTTATGAGATTTGAATAATGGGTTGGCGCGTGTTTTGCCAAATTTTACATTTACATACTTTGGGTTTGTCTTATTTACAAAACGCTTCCGCATGGTTTTAAAACTTGAGCTTTGATTGGTTTATTTTTAAATATGGCATATAGTGTCGTTCTGAGTAACTAGTGACTGTGATCCTGGTTTATTCACACGCCTCGCGGTAAAAATCCGCACGTGGATTTTGAGGGTGTGACAAATTGGTATCAGAGCCATTGGTTATAGGGAACTAGGTTGCATACACACTAGTCTATAACCGTACACAGTTAGTTAGTCGCTCTTTGCTTATTCTCTTACTGTATACTCATTGGCTTACGCATCACGTGCACTGCAGCATGGCATCATCATCACGGGTTTTGGGTAAAAGACCTGCGCGTTCTGAATCCCCTCCTTCTCCTCCTGTACCTCATCGAGAACCCGATTGGCCGCGGTATCCTTACCCTTCTAGAGAGATAGATTTGGACCAGCCATTTGTGTCACCCGAGCTTGATCCTCCTCGAGATTAGAGATACTATGCTACCTATGTGAACCGTATGGTTTACAGGGAGCGGGTCCCAGGCCCTGCTACTACTGGACCCAGGACCAGGTCAGCTACTGCCTCTACGGCACCTGCTCTTCCCTCACTTGACGTTCCTCTCGAGCAGGCTGTGGCAGCTTTAGTTGCGACTCTTGACACTGAGCGTCGGCGTATCAGAGTACTCACTGACGAGAACTCCACTTTAGCATATGAAGTGCGCCAGCTACGCCTACTAGTGGAGACACTCCAGGATCGACTCTCGATGGCTATTACTGGACATCATACCCTGACTGGTACTGTGATGCAGCTTGTGGAGCGTATGGACGAGCAGGAGCTTCATAATGTAGGTGTGGAGGATAGGTTGACCGGATTGGAGGCATAGTTTGCAGCACTACAGATTGTGGACCATCCTGCACCAGCAGAAGATGTTGATGAAGACCCCGAGGAAGAGCCCGAAGAAGCCCCCGACGGCGGAGATAGTGATGGATCAGATTTGTTTGATTGATTCTTTTCTATTTATATGATCTAGACTGCATAGCGTTTTTTTTTTAAAGCCTATGTGGGAAGGGTTGTTTCCCACACAACTGAAAACTTGAAATTTTGACATTGATTGGATATTTTGTGAGTTACTTACAATTTATTTATGATAAGTTATTATTTTGGTTATAAATGTTGTGGTTGTGGCAGTACATTATTTCTTATTATTTACCATACTTCAATGAGATTAATATGTTGGATGTTACTCATTATTGTGTTTGTAAATGTAAAGTGAAATATGGACGGCCGAGGCAGTGGACGTGGACGTGGCCGTGGGCGTGGCGGAGGACGTGGCGCTGGCACCGTGAACATGACCCCAGCTGAATTAGCTGCCCTGATTAATCAGCATGTGCAGGCGGCATTGAACACTCAACCCGCTCAGTTTGGAGGTAAACGGTGACTTTAGTCATCGATTACGCAAATAATTCGTTAAGTGATAAATTCATTCGGGTCGATTTAAATACTCTGTCATGTGAATACAAGACCACTTGGGTGTACTTACAAGGCATTTATGGATTGCAAGCCCCATATCTACAGTGGATCTGAGGGAGCTGTAGGGCTCGTGAGGTGGTTCGAGAAGACTGAATCGGTCTTCGCCAAATGCAACGGTCCAGCGGTGGACCAGGTGAAATTCGCCACGGGGACACTTGAGGGTGCAGCACTCACGTGGTGGAATGCGCAAGTGGAGATGCTTGGTCAGGCGATGGCAAACACGCTGCCATGGGATGAATTCAAAACGATGATGACAGAGGAATACTGCCCTCGTAATGAAGTTCAGAAGCTAGAAGCCGAGTTCTGGCAATTAAAGATGGAAGGATCTGACATTGAAGCTTACACTACTAGGTCTCATGAGCTGGCTACACTCTGTCCTGGCATGGTTGACCCTCCGAGCCGACGAATTGAGCTCTACTTACGTGGGTTGGTGCCGAAAATTCAAAGTATGGTGACCGCTGCAAATCTTCCTACTATTCAACAGGTCATTCGATTGGCTCATAAACTCACCGATCAGGCCGTGGAGCAAGGGAAGTTACCTAAGCGGGGCGCTGTGACAAGCATGCCCGACAATAAACGCAAGTGGGAAAGTAATGCCAGCAAGGGATCGACATCTGGTAGTCAACCTCAGCAACAACAGCCTCAACAACAACAGCAACAAAGGAGGTTTGATAACAACCGCAACTTCAACCAATCGTCTGCCCCAACTCAAGGACCCGGTGGTTATGCGGGGAAAAGCCCCAAATGCAACCGATGCAACTATCACCACACTGGCAGTTGTGATAGCTTTCCATGCCAGCGTTGTGGGAAGGTTGGACACGCGGCAAAGGATTGTCGTGGGGAGTTGATGAAGAAGCCCCAGCAGCCTCAGCAGCCCCAGCAGCCTCAGCGGCCCCATGAAACGCCAAAGGGTTGCTTTGAATGTGAAAAAGAGGGGCATTACAAGAGAAATTGCCCTCAATTAAAAAGAAATGGTAATGGCAATGGAAATGGTGGTAATAACAATAATGGGGGCAGTGGTGACAATAATGGTGGCAACAATGGTGGAGCAAAAGGGAGAGCCTTTGTCATGGGATCAGGTGAGGCTCTAAACGATCCTACTACTGTTACTGGTAAATTTCCTATTAATGGTCGTTTTGCTTCTATACTGTTTGATACTGGAGCCGATAGGAGTTTTATTTCTACTAAATTCTGTAGTCTCCTAAGTGATATGCCTTCTGCGTTGGACCCTAAGAATATCGTAGAATTAGCTGATGGTAAGCAAATTTCCGTTACGCATATCCTTAAGGGTTGTAAGATAGAACTCGCTGGTCATACCTTTGATATCGATCTCATGCCTATTACACTTGGGAGTTTCGACGTGGTCGTAGGTATGGATTGGCTGTCTGAGAAGCAGGCAGAAGTCATATGCCATGAGAAGGTTATTCGCATTCCTTTAAAAGAGGAAGAGATTCTCTCAGTTAAGGGCGAGAAGAGTGGTGCTGTGATAGGCATCATATCTTTTATGAAAGCGCAGAAGTGGCTACGCAAGGGTCACTTAGCCATATTAGCCCTTGTGACCGATAAACAACAAGAAAAGAAGAAGATAGAGAATATCCCGGTAGTTCGCAACTTTCCAGAGGTGTTTCCAGAGGATCTGCCTGGACTACCACCTCATCGTCAGGTTGAATTTCAGATTGATTTGACTCCCGGAGCAGCTCCAATTGCGAGAGCACCTTATCGGTTAGCACCAAACGAACTGCAGGAACTATCTGCACAACTTCAGGAGCTATTGGATAAAGGATTTATTCGACCGAGCTCATCACCGTGGGGAGCACCTGTACTTTTTGTTAAGAAGAAAGATGGTACCTTTCGTATGTGCATTGACTACAGAGAGTTGAACAAGGTCACAGTCAAGAACCGATACCCTTTGCCTCGTATTGATGACTTATTTGATCAACTTCAGGGATCAAGCTATTACTCAAAAATTGATTTGAGGTCCGGTTATCATCAACTGAGAGTTCGGGAGGAAGACATCTCTAAAACCGCATTTCCTACTCGTTATGGTCATTATGAATTCTTGGTCATGCCCTTTGGGTTGACTAATGCACCAGCGGTATTCATGGATCTCATGAATCATGTGTGCAAACCCTACCTCGATCAGTTTGTTATCGTGTTTATTGATGACATATTGATCTATTCAAAGACCAAGGAGGAGCATGAGGAGCAGCTACGTGTAATCTTGGAATTGCTTAGGAAGGAACAGTTGTATGCCAAGTTTTCTAAGTGTGATTTCTGGATTCGTGAGGTGCAATTCTTGGGTCACATTGTTAACGAGAAAGGAATACATGTGGATCCTACAAAGATTGAGGCTATAAAGAACTGGTCGGTACCCAAGACGCCTAGTGAGATAAGGCAATTTCTTGGACTGGCAGGGTACTATCGACGTTTCATCGAGGGATTTTCAAAAATCGCTCAACCTCTCACAGCCTTGACCCATAAAGGAACAACGTATAAATGGGGTGAGAGTCAAGAAGCCGCTTTTCAGTTGTTGAAACAGAAACTCTGTAGCGCTCCGATATTAGCATTACCAGAAGGAAGTGATGATTTTGTGGTTTACTGTGATGCTTATATCCAAGGACTTGGTTGTGTCCTGATACAACGTGGCAAGGTAATAGCCTATGCCTCGAGACAACTGAAGGTGCATGAAAAGAACTATACTACTCATGATTTGGAGTTAGGTGCAGTGATTTTTGCCTTGAAGATCTGGAGACATTACTTGTACGGTACCAAATGCACCATTTACACCGATCACAAGAGTCTTCAGCATATCTTTGAGCAGAAAGAGCTAAACATGAGGCAGCGACGCTGGGTGGAACTGTTAAACGATTCCTTTATGGAAGTGGGAACAGATCTCTATGGACTTTATTACTAAATTACCCAGAACTTCTAATGGTTGTGACACGATATGGGTGATCGTGGATCGACTGACTAAGTCAGCTCACTTCTTGGCGATCAAGGAGACGGACAAAATGGACAAATTAACCAGAATTTACCTGAAGGAGGTGGTCTCAAGACATGGAGTGCCGATCTCGATTATCTCTGATCGTGATGCTCGTTTTACGTCTCATTTCTGGCAGTCGTTACAGAAATCTCTGGGAACGCGGTTGGATATGAGTACTGCATATCATCCGCAGACCGATGGACAAAGCGAGCGTACTATTCAAACTTTGGAGGACATGTTACGTGCTTGCATAATTGATTTTGGAAATAATTGGGAAGTTCATCTACCTTTGGTTGAATTCTCGTACAATAACAGTTACCATACTAGTATTCAGGCAGCACCATTTGAGGCGTTGTATGGCCGAAAGTGTAGATCACCAGTTTGTTGGGCTGAAGTTGGTGATAGTCAGCTCACTGGCCCTGAATTGGTGCACGAGACTACCGAAAAGATTGTGCAGATACGGAACCGTATGGCTGCAGCGCGAGACAGACAAAAGATCTATGCAGACAAGTGACGGAAACCTTTGGAGTTTCAGGTCGGTGACAAAGTGTTGTTGAAGGTCTCACCATGGAAAGGCATTATACGATTTGGCAAAAGAGGCAAGCTTAACCCGAGATACGTTGGACCATTTGAGATTCTTGAAAGAATAGGTCCAGTGGCGTATCGGTTAGACCTGCCTGAGTCATTAAATGGCGTTCACAACGTATTTCACGTCTCAAATCTGAAAAAGTGCTTATCTGATGAGACTTTGGTAGTACCACTCGAGGAAGTACAAGTGGATGAGCAATTGCGTTTTGTTGAGGAGCCTGTTGAAGTAATGGACCGTGAGGTCAAAACTCTTAAGCAAAGCAAAATACCTATAGTCAAGGTTCGTTGGAACTCAAAACGTGGACCGGAATTCATGTGGGAACGCGAGGATCAGATGAAGCTCAAGTATCCTCATCTGTTCGAAACGACGGTCACAGCCGGGGAAGGTACTGATTAAATTTCGGGACGAAATTTCTTTCAACATGGGGATGATGTGACAACTCACTCGATTTCGTTATGCCAATGCAGTAAACCAGTGTTGTAACACAACCATGTAACGTAATTTTCGGGACGAAAATTCTTTCAACATGGGGATAATGTGACATCCGGTAATTTTCCGTTACCAAACTCCGTTAGTTCTGTTAGGTCTTGCATACACGTGTCGTGAGCACACACTAGTTGTCGTTGAACGTTGGTGACTTAATAACAATTATCTATGGTAAACAAATGATAACCTAGTGAATAATGTTGATTATTAGTTGTGGTTATGTGATTCATGCATTTTAAGTTATTGTTTGTGAATTTTACTTGATAACGTGACAATGTGTAACTATGATCTCATATGTTTTGCTATTAGTTGAAAATGTATGTGATTATTATTGTTGATTAGTAATGTTTATATTTTGTAGTTGAAACCTATTAAAAAGTGTTGAAAAGATTAGTTTTTATAAAATATAAACAATGGGGTTTATTTTGTAATTGGATTGAAATAAAAAGTTACCATATTTAAACAAAATTAAACCCAACCCTAGCCCCAAACCCCCATTGCGGCCGTAACCCCCCTCCCAACACCTTCATCTTGCGATTTTGATCCAAGAACAAGTGCACAAGTCAAATTCCAAGTGGTTTCAAGTATTACAAGTTGTTTTCAAGTGTTAATCATCATCTAAGCACACCTAAAGGTTAGTTTTGATTAGTTTTTCATGGTTTTTGATTCTTGAAGAACCCTAATTCGAAATTGGTGATGAAAAAGTGAAATTGATGATTGTTAGATGTTAATTTGATGTTGGTTAGATTGTATGAATGTTAGATTATGTTGATTATGCAAGAATTCCATGGTTTGATCACATTGTTCACACATTGCCTTAAGAGGAAACTTTTTGTTCTTGGAATTCATGATTTGATGATTGTATGATGTTGGATACATTGCTTGGATGTTGGATACATTGCTTGGATGTTGGTTTATATGAATTGTGCAAGAAAAGTCATGAAATCTAGGGTTTGTTCATACCTTACTATAAGTGGAAACTTTTATGCATGATGATTGGGAATTTTGATGAATTAGTGATGATTATCATGTTAGGATGAATGTTATGGACTTGATTAGGTATAAAATTGATGAAACTATGAAGGAATTGGATGTTAGATTGCTTTTGGGTGTTACCTTCTAAAAAGGGAAACTTTATTTTTGAAGATCATTGGATATGATGATGTGAGCATGTTTATGTTGTAAGGGTCATGTTAAAATGCGTATGGATGATGTCTAATGTGGTGGAATGTGTTACTTGGGTTGTATGGTTGCTTGATTGATCATTTAAGGATTGTAGGTTCTTGGTGATTATACATGATGATGAATTATGGCTAGTGATTAGGAAATCATGTTTGGGATTGGAATTGATCATTATTGTGTTTGTTAGTTGGAATGAATCTTGTTGATTTATGTTATTATGATTGTCATACACGCGTGCGAATCTGAGGCCCCTACTTAGTAGGATTGGCAGGGTTTAGGGTGTGAAGTCGTGAGTGGCTTCACATGGCATGTTGTGCATGATTAGACTTCATGAATGAATTATTAGTTGTGATATATTTATGATTGTGTTGAGCATGTTGATTGTTTGAGATTCGCATAAGTTGTATGATGATCTAGGTTGAACTTGGGTTGATGATGTGATATGCGTGAATACTTTGTTTGATAATCATGTATGATAAGTTGATACATTTGATTAAACGAGATTTCAATTAATATGTCACCAACGGGTCAAACGGGTCAACTAGGTTAGAGGAGTCTTGTTTTCCAAAGCCTTGGGTCAATGTGTTTATTGAGCACTTAGGGTTGTTAAGTTTTCTGTGCACATGTACTTATGTACTTACGTGTTCTAGGTAACCTTTGAAGGGTTGTCTTTCCATCCATCATCAGTTCTCTCTTGTCATTATCCTTGCACATCAGGTGAGTTCATGCCCCACTATTTTATAAACTCTCTTCTGGGGGAGGTAGCATACTTGTTCACAAACGCTATATTATTATTATAAGTTGTGTATGTTTTAACATGGTGTATAATACCTTGAAAGTCCTCACACTTTCGGATCGTTAATAATGGTAACTAGCGGGAAATCTTGGGTAGTACTACTGGGTTTGACAAGCCCCACCTGTGCGACTCGAGGTCAAACGGGTGCAATATTGTCCTAAACACAAACATCGTTACGATCTGGTAAGTCGTGACGGGAGGCAACAAACGCAACACAGTCAGCTTCGATCGCGAAATCACTATTGTTATTACTTATGAATATAGACTAGCTATCTATTTCAATGCACTTCTTATGTTAGGCAAATTATTGTTGTTTATGTTAAATGCAAACTCTTGAACTCACCAACCATTGTGTTGACATTTTTAGTATGCTATTCTCAGGTCGTTGATTCAGTTTGCCGTTAGGAGCACAACACGTGTCCAGCATGCATTCTAAGACTTCATCTTAAGTCATGACATTTGAATTTTATTTATGAGATTTGAATAATGGGTTGGCGCGTGTTTTGCCAAATTTTACATTTACATACTTTGGGTTTGTCTTATTTACAAAACGCTTCCGTATGGTTTTAAAACTTGAGCTTTGATTGGTTTATTTTTAAATATGGCATATAGTGTCGTTCTGAGTAACTAGTGACTGTGATCCTGGTTTGTTCACACGCCTCGCGGTAAAACTCCGCACGTGGATTTTGAGGGTGTGACAACTACTCTAGTATGTTAAGGAGTATATAAAACTGCAAGTTCTCGTTTAATTCCAATAAGAGCACAAAAATTATTAAATTCTTGTGAGACAAATTCACCTTCTTTGTAAGAATGAAAAACCTTGATAGTACTCTTGGATTCATTTTCTACCATAGCCTTGAAATATTAAACTTTTCAAGAGTTTTATTTTTTTGGTTAAGAAATAAAACTCACTCATCCGAGTAAGAGTATCAACAAAGAAAAGGTAGTACAAATTAGTTCCCAGACTAGAAGTTTGCATTGACCCGCACAAGTCAGTATGCCTAAGAGCTAGATTGGTCACCTCTGCCAAGTCACACACAACTTTAATAAAGGGTATAACATAGTCATATTTTGTTGAGAGACTTCGAAGTATCTTTGCCACCAATTTTTTATCTGTGTGTTCTTTACCGTAGGATCTTTATCTTGCTATGTTGTCCATGACCCGAGAGAAGTAACTACCCACAGCCTCATCATCTTTCATGTCTGGATTCTCAAATTCTCGCCTGGGCCTTGAAGTTTTATAAATTGCACTTGAGAGTCACCTTGGAATTCAACTGTAACATCCTTGATTTTTCATGTTTAACATACTTGCGTAACTATTTTAATGATTATAGTACTTCCATATGTAACCGTTGACTAAACTCAAGAACCTATCTATGAAAACTATATGTTCTAAACGTAATGATTCATAGTGAAACTATTGTCTGTTAGTATGATCTATGATAACACGTGTGTAACACTAGATATTTCTATAAATAGTTACTTGAAAATGCTCTAGCATTAATCAATGTATAAAAAAATACTAATTTATTATATAAATAAAATAATAGAACTATAATGGTGAAAATTTACATATGTGTAACTTAGGGTTTACATATATAATTTTAATAAAAGATAAAAATTTCATTAATTAAATAAACTCTTATGATTATGTAAACATAATTAAATATACAAATGTATACATGCATGGAAATTACAAATATATATATATGTATATATATATATATATATATATATATATATATATATATATATTAGTGTAGTATTTAAATTATTTAAGTGATATATATCTAATAAATTATTAAATAATTGACTACTATGTATCCTACATCCAATAACTAACAAGTTAAACTAATCTTAACTTAAAAATATTTAGAAAATTTTGTTCACCACCCCTATACCCTTTAAAATTTATGAATTTATTGATAAAATATTAAAAAATTATATCCTAATCAAAACCTAAAACCTTAATCTTTTAACTATAAATAAGGGGTCTTGTTCATATTATTTTTCACACCAAAATCTAAATCTAAAACTCTCAGAGAAAAAATCTTAACCCTACTAGAGATACACAATAATGTTTTTTACCATTATAATTTTTTAAAATTCATCTTTGTAGGAAAACACAATATTATTAAAAAAACACAATAACTAACAAAAAGATATAATAAATTACACTGAAGACAAAATGACGAGTAGAAATTAAATGAGCATAAAAACGTAAAAAAAATTATTATCTTTTTATATAAAAATATTATACTCGTTTTTAAAAATGAAAAAACATTTGTTTTTATAATGTAATATTTATAAAAAATAATATCCATATAAAAGTAATAAATGTTTGAAAAAAAGGAGAGAAATTGAAACAAGTCAACTAAAATGGTTATGCCTAAAATAACATTCCCTAATGTCAGCAAATAACAAAATAAATTATATTATATTAATTATATACGAATTGATATTCCATTCAATAAATAACAAAATTATATCATAAATTACCAAATGTTTTAAACACCAAATATATCCTCATTGATGTCTTAAATTTAAGTGACAATTTTGATCATTTCGAATCTTCTTACTCTAATAAACAAGGTAAACAGAGAGGACTCATGGTATTATCACATTTATTCTAATCAAGTTTTTCCCGCCTCCATATCCATTAGATAATAATATTAAATAATAATATTATTTAATTATTTTTTATATTAAAATAATTTTTAATAAATTAAGAAAAAGTTCATTTTATTAATTTTATTTCTAATGAAACAAATTTTTATAAAATAAGATTTTTTTTTAAATCAAACTTTTTTAAAAATACAAAATATTTAAAATTGGTGTTTTTTACTAAGTAATATTTTTATAAAATGATTAAAACTAGTAGTTATAATAAGAAAGTTTTTATAAATGATATTATTTTAAAATCTCTTTTTAAAACAATATATTTTATTTTATTTATAATAAGGAAGATTTCATTTATATCTTATATTATATTATTTTATTATTTACAATTTTTTATTTTATTTAATATTTTATTTATTCAACCCGTGTAATACACGGTTTTACAAAACCTAATCTATTATATAGTAGCATAGATGTCATTAAATAACATAATAAATTGTACTATAATAATGATATAAAAAATAAATAAGTCATTCATTAAATAACTATATATTTATCACTCAAATTATGTTATAATAGTTTGAAAATATTCAAATACTTATACATTTATCATGTGTATATTAAAGAATGGATAAAAATTTGTGAGATACCCACACAAACGCATTATTTGGTGTCTGTCTTCACAAACTTCACTCTCAAAATTGACCCATGAGCGTTCGTAGCCGCGCATGGAGAGTCCGTGGACGATACAATGAGTATATTGGTCCTATTCGTGTGCGTCTATTGTCTTCTATTTATATATACGCATAGGTTAAAAATCTAAAATAATTATATTTATGAAAGTTAATAGTGTGTGTATTATAATACATATTAATCTCTTTGGTCGGTGGCTACAGTGCAACCGTACCAAAGGCAACGCACAATGTACAACTTTCAAAAGCTCAAGTCTCAAAAGCACAATGTACAAGTGACATTGCTAAAATTACAAGCTAGTGATGTAACGATTAAGATTGGAACTGTATGTAGTGAATTTCCAGCTCGGTGAACCCGCTGCCGGAGCTATGGCAGCGGCCGCCGGTCTATTTTTCGGTTGCGATGATGGCTTTCCATTTGATTCCTCTCTCGATCGAGGAGGGTTAGAGTGAACGTGTAGTTATGGTGGTGTGATGGTTGCGATAGTGGTCGCAGTTGTGGTGGGTGCGATGGTAGTGTTACGGTGGTTGTTGTAGTGAGATGGTGGTGTTGAGGTGGTTGTTACGGGGGGGGGGGGGGAGGAGATGAGAGAATGGGTTATTCTGTGTATCTGTGATGACTCTATGTTGGTTGCGGTGGTGGTGGGTGATGATGATTACGCCTGTTGAAGATGGATGATGGTGGTGACCAGACATTGGAAGAGAGGTTGGAGATGGGTTGTCGTGGTTGCAAGACATTGAAAGAGAGCGAGAGTGTATTTGTTTATTCAATAGACTTCAAAAATAATTTCAATAGATTTAATTTTTTGTTGAAATCCAAACGTTGGCCAATTTTGTCCATCATTTGTTTTTCTTGACTATCTAATATAGTACTACGAAATCATTTTAAAAAATAAAGTTTTTTAATTTATGGAAAGTTGTATCCATCTCAATGTTGACAAGGTATCTGGGCATTTATATCTATTATAATAATCTATAAAATTATTAATAGTATAAAAATGATATATTTTTTGTTGACAATATGTTGAAACATAATTGACAAGGTATATAGACATTTAAATGGTTTCATCTGAAATCTTAACTCTTTCGTTATTTAACTCTTTTATTATTTAACAGTTTTTTTTACCTGCGTCAACACGAAGATAACAGTTTCAAAAAAACAAACCCCATAAACCCTAAGGAGACCCACGGTAACGTGCAGTTTTAATATCTAGTATATTATAATCGATAAATAAATGATATGTCATGTTTCGTAAATTTTCAAACTGAAAAATATCACAGAATAGTAATGAAATTTCAAAAGTGTTCCAATTTGATCACTAATTCATATTTTCTCTAAATTACACCACTAAACCATCAAATAAATACATTATAGAATTTTCTTACCTAAATAAATAATGAAGCAGAAGACAAAGGTGTTGTAATTTTTAATATATGATGTTATATTAAAAATAGAAAATATGTTAATTGTAATAAAAAAAGAAAAAAATGTATCTTAAATTCACGTCACCATTTCATATTAGCATAAAAAACTTATTTTATAATTGAAAGAAAAGGAAAAACATGTTAAAACTTATAATTTAAATAAAACATGAAAAACAAGTGACCTAATTGAAATTTTTAAACTTGAGTTACATAATTAGAATACTTTTGAAAATTAATTACTATTTTATGAAGTTACCATAATTTACTATATTATTTAATACACATAATTAATATTTTATTTTATTTACTACATTAAATAGTATATTTTTTTATAATACTTTAAAATGATATTTTAATTTATATTTTTATAACTAAATATTATTTAAATTAAGTATTATTTTATTAAATAACTAATTATATAACTCATAATTATAATACCTAATAATAATATGTTATAGGGGTATTTGGGTAGTCAATATTTTTATTAGCTATGACTAGATTTGTTAGTTAATGACACATTATATAATATGTTTCAAAAAATAAATACAATAATAATATATATTAATAATAATACTAATACTATTAATTAATTATATTATAAGGTTAATAAAAATAACAACAATATTTTGTTATTATAATTGTTATAATTTAATATTATATTTTTATCATGTTATTGTATCTATAACAATTTAATAGTAACGTATCATTAATCATGATATAATGTTTCACATATCATAATAGTTTTTATTCGATCATTTTAATGTATTCGTTTTAATTGATATTTACGACTTCTCAAATACCATATGTTCGGTAATAGTATTATGATGGTATAGTAACCAGCTGCTAAATCATGTGTAGATATCCATGATAATTCCAAAAACTACCATTGTGACGTACTGGTACACATTCAAAATCAAATAGCGGCGAAGCGCGGTATCCGTTAGTTAAATAATATGTGTATAAGTTAACTTATGATTGTTCAATTATTTGAAAATTACAGTTATATTTGATATGTTCATAATTTTGTTTAAAATTTTAATAATCTTCTTCGTTATTTTTATTAGTTTTATTTCTATCGATAATTTTTTTTTTGTTGAAAACTAACATTTTACAGGCATATCACAAACTGAAGATGAAGTTAAAAAGTTGACTTTATCTGAAATTAATGAATCTTTAATATTATCTAATTTTAAATTATAAATTTTTTAATATTTATATCGTTCAACTCGTGTGTACATCGGTTTCTAGCGTACTTTGTTATATAATACTAACTTTAGTGAAACCATGTATTACACGAGTTGAAAAAATAAAATTATTAAATAAAATAAAGAATTTATTAATTATTAAATGATATTCTAAAATAAAATATGATTAAAATTATATATGAGTGTGAAATATAAGTAATAAAATAATGATATCAACTTTTTAAATATTATTTAAACTGTTTTTGTTTTTTTTTAAAACATTTTGTTTCAAAAGAAACAATTTTGAAAATATAGTTTTTAAAATTTCCTTATATATCTCCAAATTTCAATTATTTTTATTTTTTTAAAAATATAAATTTTAAAATATTTCATATTTTTTAAAAAGTTTAATGTTTTAAAAAAATTCTTATGTTAAAAAAATTTATTTATCTAAAAATAACATTAATAAAAAGATCTTTTTTAATATATTAAAAAACTATTTTTAATGTAAATAACATAATATAATATTATTAGTAATTAATGTAATTATTTAATAGAAGAGAGACGCGAAAAAAATTTTAGTAAGAAAGAATGTGGAAATAACATTAATAAAATGGCATCTTTCCTCGTTTAATAAAAAATTATTTGTAATCTAAATAAATTAAAATTATTTTATATTTCTTAAATTAGGTAATTATTTAATAATAGAGAGAGAGGGAAAAAACAAAATTAGAAGGCCTAGAAATATGACAAGTGTCCCCCCAAGTTAGCATTTTAGTATTATACTAGACTAAAAACCCATATGATACACGGTTTCAATCAATAAAAGTTTTAGAAAAATACATATTTTTAAAAAGAATAAAAAAACAAATGTGTATACTTTTGAGTGAAATTAAAACAAAACTATAGATTAAGAAATTTAACTGTTTTTTATATGAAAAGACGATTTAAAATTAAGTCTGAGAGAATTAAAAAAACAAAAATAAGTTTTAAAAAAAATTTATGTTTTTAATTACGACATATAAACCAAATAGTTTTACAATTTTATTAATTAACCTTTCTAGTTGACTTTTTTTAAATAATATTACTTTAAAGTAAAATAAATTTAACCAATTGTATTATTGTAAGAAAAAGAAACACTTACTTAAACACTTATTTTGATAAATAAATTTTTTATATACACTATTTTAGGAAAAAAACTCCCTTTTTAATTATAACAATAATTGATTTTATGCAAATGAAGGATGACTAAAAATGAGTATATATATATTTTTAAGCGGGAAATCAAAAAAATGAAAGTCTAATAAAATGACACGTGTCATTAAAGATATTGTTTTATTAATAAGTATAGATATAGATAAAAACTTAACAAGTAGATTGCTTAACTTGCTTATTTATTTTGCAGTTAGTTTAAAACTGAAATCTAAATTTGTTTTATTTTGAACAATCACTAATATAATTCTACTTCACTTCACACTCAGCCTGTTTTAAGTGAACAACTTTTTATATATATACATACATACACTTTTACTATTTGACATAAGTAGTGGTTGCAATTGAAATCTAACTATTTGTGTGATAGTGTAGTTTGTTTGTAATGTAAAGATTGATGTGCCAGACGAAAATTGTGAAGTGATAATGATGAGATGATGATATCGTGGAAAGCTCACTCACATCATCATTAGAATGTCCACCAAAATACTGTCGTTTTATAGCGTGACTCTTGCCCATGTTTTGTCCGCTCCATTGTGGATTATTTTTCTTTTATATAAGTAGCTACAAATAATTTAGTTTACACCCAAGCATATTCAAACATAACTTTAGTATTCTTGAACATCCATTCAAAGATATAATGAAAACAAACCCTATACACACACATACAAACATAATTACATATACATATATTAATTATACACAAGTACATGCATATAAATATATAATAGTGTATACTACTATACCCCTATCTGAGTATAGAGAGAGAGAGAGAAGAGAGAGAGAAGAGAGAGAGAGAGAGAGAGAGTTGATGTCATGATTGTTATTTGTGTTCAGACTTTTGTTGAAGTCTTGGGATCAAAGGCAAAGAAAGTCTGGGATTGTAATCATGATGTTGTAGGAACAGACCATAATCATCTCCCTGTAATTGCAGCTTACCAAACATACCAAACACTCCCCCTAAAAAATAAATAGATAAATAAATAAAAACAGTCAGTTAAGTAAGAGAGAGCAAGAAAGAAACAATATAAGTTATTCAGTTTGTTTATGTATTGGTGCATATGTACAATAGTTTCACTGTAAAGAAAAACTATTATCAACATAAAGTGACACTTTTTTTTGTCTTTTATGATACATACATATATATAGGAATTGTTAAAATATAAAGTTTATTTTACGTACATAGAATTTAGGGATGAAATTATCACGTAAAGATTATACTTTTCATAATATTTTAATGACGCAAGTGTTATTTTATTACGGAAAGCATAATCCTTTTTAATTTTTTATATTGTGTGACATTTCCACCCATCATTTTGTAAACTTTGTATGCAAAATGAATTTTGTACTTTAAATTTCCAATATATATATATGTGTGTGTGTATGTATTAATCTGTGATGTGTGTGGAATATTGTGTTCCTCTCTGTTGCTTGCTTTCTTTTGAAGAGTTGCTTTAAGAAAGAGAGCTAGAAAGAGTAAAAGTGCAGTGAGACCATGAAAAAGTATAGCTGAAAGGAGGAGAGAGGTACATCCATGTCTATGTATGTCTTAATCTTTATATGTATTCATGTACAGTATGTGGGTGTCACCTGAACCATTGTTTCTTTGAAGTTAGTGATAGATTCTTTGGTAAATTTCATAAAAATAATATTCTTTCTTTTTTCCATTTTAATTTTATATAAAGTTGATTTGAAAGGTGTGTAGAACATCAACATCACAACCATTGTATTGTTCATATAAATTATGGAATCTGCAAGTTTTCATGACCACCAACATGAAGAAGATAACCAGTTTCTTGTGGATTCTTCTTGCTATGAGCTTTCACACTACCAAAACCACATCTTGTAAGTTTATCTTACACTTTTCATGCTATAAACTTGAAGTTAACAAGTTATAATAAGTAAAGATGTAACAATCATTTCTAACTATGGTATTAAGTTTTTGATAATTGCTTATTTGTGCAGGAATGATGCTAGAAACAATGCAATCTCAAGTGATGTGAATCAATACATCTATCGCGATATCGATCTAGTGCCAATATCACCTAGCATTTCAACAGAAAATTTCAAGGCTCAAGAACTGCAACATCTTGCAAAAATCAAGCACGAGCTCTCAGTCGCTGGATCTTATTCGAAACTACCAGATATCATAAGCTGCAGCCCAACCTCCAGTGCTGAAGACTTTATGTCAAAGAATAATATTCAGAAAACTGGATACAACAATGATAACAATCAAGATATGTTTATGAATCAAATTCACACCTCTGATGGATCTATCTTTAACTCCTTTGATACTTATAGTTTTTATAGAGGGGCTTGTAGTCAGATCTTTCCAACCTTAAATGTTTCAAATATGCATCAACCCACAAGCACTTTCAATAAAAACTTGCCAGCTTTAGATCCCTTTGGGTCTACAACATTTAATGGGAGTTCAAGCTATCAAACTTCTGCACTCAATGCTCATAATCTTGGAGGCCTTTTCGATGACAATTGTTCGTCTTATGGTGTTGATCAAATGAATCCAAAGGTGAATTTTTATTATTCTTTCTCTCATCGAAGAACTTATTAATCGTTATTATGATCCAAAAACATGTTTTAAACTTCACTAAAGACAGCACCAGCCTTCATCTTCGATTCAACAGAAGCGAAAAAGCCAGTTAGTGATTATAGGGATGTAAGGGTTCCTAAAGCTTCTCCAACAAAGAAATCAAAACTGGAATTGCGCGCTTCTTGCGCGCCAATGAAGGTGATTTACATAAGCTATCTACAATTAGCAATCCTAATGTATATTTGGCACTGATTAATATTATTTAGGTGTGTGTTTTGATTAATTTTATTTAGGTTAGAAAGGAGAAATTAGGAGATAGAATCTCAGCTCTTCAGCAGATGGTGGCACCTTTTGGTAAGGTATAGTGTTATCTTTCTTTCTCTCATAAAGTTGCTAACTTTCTAATGCAATAAACAACCTTTTTTTCAAAATTATTATTCAGGTCTGCTGATGTTAAATTATATGTTTCCCTTATTAGGATCCACAGTCAACATATTGTTAAACTTGTAATTGCTACAAATTATGATGACTTATTTGATCAATTTGTCAACAAATTTCTTTGATTTTATCATTATTATTATTCTTTTTTTTTAACAGCAGAAAGATAATTTAATGAAGCACCCATGATCAATGATATATATAACTAACAATATGATTAAATAAAGTAAATGCATCTAAGACAAAATATAGAATTACTAGAGACAAATTTAAACTTAAATAATATATTAAACACAATCTTGATTAGTTAGTACTTGAATCATGGGCAGCTCAATTTTCAGGGTAAAGACACTCTTTTTGCTGAAAACAGGAAGCAGGCCACCACCCACTGTCTTCTCTTTCTTTCTTTGTTAAACTAGAATTGCTTTCTTTGATTCATAAAAGTCATAGAATAATTAAATAACTAAATGCTTTTATATATTAATCAAATGTTATTAAGTAAAATTAAGATTTGCAGACAGATACAGCTTCGGTGCTAACTGAAGCCATTGGATATATCAAGTTTCTTCAAAACCAAGTGGAGGTATGTACTTTTTTCTCTTGAAAACATTCTTGATTTCTGTTATTTGTTGCTGCTATATACAATAACAATGGAAACTGCACGTACTGCAGAATCTTTAACCCAAAATTAAAATATTTCAGTTTATTTATTTCCAACAACTTCTAACACAGAAAAAGAATATTTATAAACTTGAAATTAACAAAAGTGCAGTTATTTATAAACTACTTTCTTTGAAAGTTTATGTAACTGTCACAAACAAGATTGACTTTCCACTATTCTGCACACCTATTAACTAACCTACAAGTCTATATTATATTCTAACAGTTATTACAGTTCCATCCAAAAATAACTAACTTAACACATAATCCTTCTATTTTAAATATTTGACGTGGCATTTCATGCATGCATGTCATTCTTTGCATTTTTGAAATATTGATCTAAAATGTGGTGATGAATTGTGCGGTTGTGAGACGGACTCTCAGAATAACAAAAAAAGGTCTACCTGATCTGTAGGTATATGATAGTGTTAGACAAATAATAATAGTAATAATACTAAAATCGAGTTACTAGACCGTTCATGAACAAGCTAGTTACGACTTGAGAAAAAATAATCATAAAATCATATCTTCATTTTTGAAATTTTGGAAGGGTATCACTAGACTAAAGTATCGAGTATTGAGCCCACATATGAGCGTTATTATTTTTGAAAAAAAATCTAGTTCATGAACTCCCACCATCACCATGAGCCTTTCTCTCTTCTTCTGTAGCCAAACGCTCCCAACTACCAAAGATGTCCTCCACTTTGCCTCTAAGCATACACAAGGCCAGTAGAATATCAAGGGTGAAAATTTGAGACTAGGGGAGGGTTGTTTTGTTAACTCTATATCATTGTGATAACTTGCGTTAACAATTTCAATCAAATTATCAAAATCATTATTATTTTTTGTTTGAATAACATTATTATTACACTTGTAGAATATTATGTTCTTACATGTATGTATAAAAATAAAAATTCACTAGTTTAAAAAGTTTACGAAAGATGTAAGTTACACTCACACTCGCATATATATGAAGGTGTGGTCTTTACTTTTTACACATATAGATTTACACATATACATTAAAAAATATAATATTTTATATGTGTAAAAATAATATTATTATAAAAAAATAATGATTTTAATTGATCTTGAGAGTTTAATGCATTATAGTAATAACAAAGGGTTAACAAATAATATCAATCTATACGGTCTTTTACACTCAATTCATTGATAGATGGACATGCATGCATGTAGAAAGCATCCATTGTTGTGGTCCATAATGCTAATTAGCATAAATGAGAGTCATTGTAATATATTAATATTCTGGTTTGAAGATAGACGATATTTATTTAATGAAACAAGCTGGATAACTAGTTTGAATATTTTCATACTAACAAAAGTACAGAAATCAACAATAAACATAGTTATTTGTGATTACATTTCAGGTTTCAATAAAGGATGGAAATGAAGAGATGAAGAGAGATCTTAGAAGTCGCGGATTGTGTCTTGTGCCAGTATCATGTTTGACATATGTTAGTTATGGTTGTGAAAGCATTTGGGCGACCCTATAGCTTAGAAACTCTACGACATAGCTCGTTATTTACTTGGGTGAAGGATTAAAAGAACAACTCAAGTATGGAAAATTTTATTCTATATGACTTTTAAGGCGGTTAAGTTATATGTACTATTTATGCATAAGATTGATGAAATTTGGTAGTGTAGTAAAAATTGATCCATTGTAACCTACCCATGTTAAGATTATTATGGTATAGATAATGGATGCTTAATTAATTAATTATAGAGTAAATTACATCCTTTGATGTTGTAGGTTTAAAAAGTTAAATGTTTAGGATATATCTAAGACAAAGTTTAACTAAAAATATGTTAAATTTTTTATATGTCTATTTTATCTTTGTAAGAGCTACATGAAATTTACTCAAATAGCCATGACTACTTACCTTTTATCGAACCTAATATATCTATTAGAACTACAATGGTTCTTGTTCTTCATTAAGTATAACATATATTGATTTGGTGCTAAATGTCGATGATATTAGGACAAATTATGGTACCCCTACTAATTAAGGCCACGTATGGGGGGTTAATCGTTGATAAGTAAAAGACTAGTAAGACTTGAAGGGAGGACTCTATGAAGAAAGACTTCAAGGGGGAGAGGTATATAACTGATCTATAAAATACCAGTTTGACTCAAGGTGATGACTCTATACAAAAAAAATCCTAAAACTAATAGAAGACTCAAGACTCAAAAGTCTAAAGAGAAAAGTATATGCAGAATGGTTTATTTCTTTTCCAATGACGTATTACAAATGAAGGGGGATTCTTCTTTATATAGGCAAGAAAAGATGCACCCTTACACAACATTACATCAAAGCTACTAAAAATATCTAAACTCAGAGGTAAATGCTTACATCACCTAAGAGTGACTTCATGGTTACATTATTCTTACATTACACACTTAAACCAATTTAAACAACATGTTTAAACACACTAAAAAATAAACACACTATAACCTTCTTTAACACATTAAATTCATTTTGCTCATTCGAAATCTATGTCATCATTGCTTGACATCCAAAGGAATCGTCTATCAACATCCCATCTTCCAAGTTCATCACTAGTGAGAATGATACTTGTGTTTGAGAAGATGAGTTTTGATGAATTTTTAAGAACATAATTATAGGTTTTTAAATATGGGTTGTTATTTTTTCATGCATCTTTTCCTTTTAGAATGTTGGCAAGTATATTTTCTTGTTTTACTCCATTTGTACTTGCCAAGCAGTTGCGGATGGCCATTAGTTTTTTGTATTCCAGAATTTGTAATATGGATTTAAGGGATTAACATTTGACCAACCATGGATTAAATAAAATAGGGCATTGAAGATAGTTGATTGACTCTCTTGAATGGTTGCTGGAAGTAAGAAAGACCTAGGTCATATGAACATAATAATGTAATATTTTTTAGAAGCAAGAGCCATTTGCCAGTCCATTGGTGGGCTGGAAGGAACCATTACAGTAACATTAGTATATTTTTTCTCTTTAAGCATGTCTCCAAATTAACATTTAACAATATATTAAAGCAGCTTAGCGGGGTTGAAAGATATACAATGGTATTAGACTCAAGAATATAGCAGAAGAAGCATAAGGCTTCTTTGGGCATGTTGTAAAAGCTTCTGATATGGAAGATGTTCATAAAGGATTATTCCGGGTGGAACACAAGTCCTTTCATAAGCAAGCCATGGTTTTAAGGGTGATATTAAAGCAAGCCATGGTTTTAAGGGTGATAATGAGGAATGTATTGTAGTTCAAAGGGGATTCGTCCTTTAGGACTTAATCTGCGATTACCTGTAGGATGTTCATGTCCTTGAACTCTTGATGGAGTGGGGCTTCTTCTAGGGAGATGGAAAAGTCAATAATACTCATTGCGGATATTGATAGTATAATATGGTCATCGGTGTGGCGGCACTAGATCATGCTGGTTTGCCTACTTTTATTGACTTTTTGTCTGAGCAGAAACTCTATAAAGTTATTATTCTTCCCTTTGATATGTCTAATAGTAAAATTAATTATGAGAACTAATTTGCCTATTGTAATAATTGCGGAGCATCTTTCAATTAAATTGCAATGTTTGTGGGAAGGATGACATATACATTCCTATCAGATAATAATAATAGGAACAAAAAAATTTGCATTCCTCTTTTGACTGCTAATATTTCTTTTTAAGTGGAATGATAATGCTTTTTCTGACTCTTTATATATGCCACTCTTGTAACCACATATTGTTCTATCGCCTTTGTCATCTTCTACAAGTAGGACTGTTGCCTAGTATTCATCACTCGCATCTATTTAGAGTATTCTTTTGTCCTAAGTCCCAATTGAAACCATAGTCAATATATAGTCTTTAAACCATTATTAGTTTATTATTAGGGTAATATTACTTAGGTTGACACGTGAGGATTAACTAACAATGTGAGTATTTATAGCTTATTTTATGTATTTTATATTTTGAGAAAATAATGTGATACCTATTCAGTCATTGTTATTTATTATTATTCTATTTCAAAATTCATATCAAAACATGTTATGTTATTACTTGTCATTATATGTTTATAGTTAGATAGACTAGATGATAACACAATCACGAATTAACACAAGGTCACAACCACGACAACAATGATAGATCTTTTGGTTTGACAAACCCACCCCATATGATCATTCGAGTGGTGATTGAAACCGGATTCATGCTTATTCAAAAGGCTTCATATATGGACCGAGTCAATTCAGTTATTAGGTTTGGTTGTGTATGGTTTGTCTTTTATGTTGCACTATTGCATTTATAAGTTTTGACATTACCATGTGAATTGAATTTTTATAATCATTTTAATCAATCTATATAGTATGAAAAATCTGTTTTTACTTACCGGCTAATTCTTTAGCTGGCTTGTTATTTTTCAACATGATTTTAGGAAATGCACCTTAGTGGACTTCTACATGTTTATTTAGGACTTGGACGTAGAAAAATAAAATACAATTTGTTATGTTTTTTGAATAATTTTTTAATTGTAATGAATGTTTTGATTAGTGTTATCAATGATAATTTGCCATTATTAATTTTCTAACATATTTAATGTCATGTGCTATGAACAATCGATTGATATTCATCCTCCCCGATGATTTTGACATCAATTGGGGTGTGACAAAATATTTATCATCACACGAAATGTCCATCGTTAATCTAATAAAACTTAACAAATAGTTTTTGACAAATTATAAACTCAAATTAACTCAAAAGCTACCTATATGAATATACCCTTTTTTAGTAAACGTTCATATTTATATTTTTAGATGAGAAATCTATACTTATATAATGCATTTTGTTATTGCAACTAAAAATATACTTACATTTTAATAATAAATTTATGAGTAAAATTATTCATTTAAAAAATATGTTTAAATTCTTGAAGTGAGCAATACAACGTATATAAATAAATTATCAAAATAAAGTTTTATTCATGTAATAAAAAATATGATAGTAAATGTAGTTTTCTTTTATAATATAAGATAAATTTATAATATACACAAGTCATGATTCATGTGATTGCTTTTTCTTTCTTGTGTCTTTTATTTAATGTTTACTTTGTTTTTTATTATATTTTTTATTCTTTACTTTAATACCCAAATATTTGTTTGTAAGTTAGGTTCTTATTTCCTAACTTAAATCTAAAATATCATATATATTCCTCCAAACAATTTAAAATCTTATATTTACCAAATTTTTAATAAATGAAAGTTTACCCCAATTCTCTTAAAATTAAAGTATTAGTCTTTTAAATATTTAAAATATTATATATAATAACAAATAACAACTACTTCTACAGTGAAATACAAGTGTTTGAGCATCATGGACAGCTGTTTAATGCACGTACACATTTAATAGCTAAAGGTACAAGCAGTTTGAGGCTGATGTTCAGTCCAGTGGACTATCTGCCAGTCATAGTTGTTCCACGTGTTATTCTTAGGCTTGATAACTTCCGCATGTTTTAACCTCTCCCTTCCATCATCTCTACGTTTTACCTTTCATTTCTACAACTACCGTGTCAAAGAGAAATGATGCAGATGATGCATGGCCTCATTTCATTCTTAGTCTCCTCCTTCCATGTCTTCCATGTCAATCTAATTTTAGTGTTCTATCATCCCCAAGCCACCAAAGAACCGCTATCAGAAGAAGAAGTTGAACCATGGTTGAAACAAAGTCCCAATTGTAATCGAAGGGGTTACATGTTTTCGGTTTAGTTCATGATGCTATCAAAGACACCAACAACTATTATTCAAGACCATCCAAATTGAGCATTGTATGTTTATTGTCCTGCCCCTTTGTCTTTTACCCTAATTTATTACCCTTCTACACTTAATCATGTAGTATAGCTCTATAATTGTATTCTAAAACAGTAAATCCAGTTGGGGCATCTTCAAGTGCTTAACCTTTTGAATTTTTTTTTTTTTTGTTGTTTTCACGAACTTCGATGGTCTGAATTTTAGTTAAAATAATTAAGGTGTGTGTTATATGTTTATCGTTTAATTTTGAAACACGGAGCATTTATCACTCTAGACCATAAGGATTTTTTGTAAAATCCTTAAAGATGGTATTAGTTAGAGTAAATTGCACGGTTGGTCCTGGTACTCTGATCAAAATTTTGGATTTGGTCCTTAACTTTTAAAAATTTCAAATATAGTCCCTAATATTTTATTTCTTTTTCATCCAGAGTCCCTAAATTTGTTAATTAATAGTTAGTGGTGTTAAAGTTCTTAAAAAAACAACTTTACCCTAAGGACTATCTATGTAATTAAGTTTTTAAATATATATAATAATATATTAATTTAACATATATAACTTCTTCAAGTTTTTTTATTTTTATTATTTCATTATTATTGTGTATATTATTTAATAAAATACATTTAAAATTCAGAAATAGAAATGTATTTTAAAACCTCTTTGTGAAAGCAAGATTTAAAAGTCAAATATTATTTTTATAAAGACGTTTGAAAACATAATGTTTAAAAAATAATAATTGCATGGTTTTTAAAAAAAGTTATTTAAAAATTCAAACAGTTTAAGAAAGTGGGTTAAAAAACTAAAATAAAATATAAAACAATTATTTAAAAAAAGACGTTTCAAAAAGAATATAATTTGTGTTCAAGAAATGAACTTTTTTAAATAATAAACATAATAATAATAAGATAATAATAATAAAACTAAAAATACAAAAATTCATAAAAAAATATAAATAATATATATATATATATATATATATATATATAGAGAGAGAGAGAGAGAGGAAAGATCAAATGAAAACTACAATTATAAATGAAAACTATAAAAAGCATTTTCAACCAATCATAAATTTTTAGCATTAATTTGTATTATTTTCTTAAAAAGGGTGTTTTTGTAATTTTAGGTAATAGTTAATTATACTATATTCCATCTCATTAAGTAATCCCTATTTTTTCTCAACACATTTATGAATTATTTCAAATGATTAATTACACACACATATATGATTCCTTTTTTAAAAATTAACAAGTAATTAATTTAGTTTTTTACATATATGTATCAAGACTGCAGTATGTATTTAGATTATATATTATGCTCAAACGGAATGGAAAGAAAAAATTAAAAAAAACTGTTACATATACGTATCAAAAAATTAACCACAACAAAACTACTTTTTTTTTATATATGAAAATATTAATGTATACGTATATTAGAGTCATAGTATATTATACTTTTGCTACATATACGTATCAAAAAACTAATCACTACAAAAGTATTTTTGTTTGTATATAAATGAATAAATTTCTTGTTATTAGTATAATTATATTCAAAATTTTAATATATTTTCTTCCTAATGAAACAAATAATAATTATGTTCTTACTAACAACGATGTTGATGAATTTGCAACTAAAAATAATACTTTATTAATTTAATATGTAACTAAAATGAAAACAACATTTCAAGTTTACACATATGTATCAGTGTTATTGTAACTATCAAAACATTTTTTTCAAGTATAATTGTTAGTTCCTTACGTATACGTATGCAAAGTAACAAATTTACGCATACGTATGCACTATATATTTACTACAGTTGAAATCTTTTTTTGGTTTATTAAAACAAATCTTTTTTTTTTTTTTGTAATTAACTAAAAAATGATATGAGGAGAGAGATTATGAGAATAGAGTGATTAATGCTTTTAGGGGATTTAATGATTATTACTACAAGGGAGGTTACAAACAATATAAAGATTTGTCTATTATACCATTCCTTACTAATTAATACCATATTTAGTTCACAAAGAATTACAATAGTGCCATATTAATTTACAACCCTTGATCAACATTGATTAATGGTTAAGATGTAGTTTTTTTGGTTTTCATTTATAAATGGGTTTTCAATAGATCCTCCCCCTATATATATAAATTTATATATATATATATATATATATATATATATATATATATATATATGTGTGTGTGTGTGTGTGTGTGTGTGTGTGTGTGAGTGTGTGTGTTTGTAGTTTAAAAAATAAATTATATTGATGGTCCTTAGGATAAAATGGTCATTTTGACAACTTTAACATCATTAAGTGTTAATTAACTGACTCATGGAACATAGATGAAAGAGAAATAGAATTTTAAAAACCTTATACATAATTTTTAAACTTTAGGGACTAAATTCAAAATTTTAATTAAAACACAGGGACTATCTATGTAATTTACTCTGTTAGTTATATAGGGTGTGGTTCAAATAAAAAAATCACTTTGCCTAAAAAGTCTAAAAAGAAGGGTATGATGGACGTAAAACTATTTCTACTACTTTTTCACACATGTACATTGAACAAACAAATATTGATATGTCCAACTAACTTAAATATTTTCACTACCTTGTGTAACAACTTATTGATATGTTAACACCCAAAAATACTAATTACTTCACGTTGCCGTTTTGTTTAGATGTGTTGGTTTGTTATGCTGTTTTGATGTGTTTGTGTGTTGTATTGTTTTTTTGTTCTTGTTTGTTATGTTGTATTTAATGTTTTGTTGTGTTGGTTTGTTATTTATACTATTTAAAATATATTGTGACGTTTTACGTTTTTGTGCTGTTATGTTACTTTTGTGCTGCTTTAACATTATATAATACTAAAATATGTATTTTTAGTGGTGTTGTTTTATAATATTGTAGTATTTTACCATATAAATTTGGTGTTTTTGTTGTAAATTATATGTTGTTTTATTCTTAAAATGTGCTGTTTTATGAAAAACAGCACAATTTCGTATAAAATAGCACAATTTTGTACAGTCCAGTTTTTTTTTCTTGAAAAAATATAACAATACTATACTCAAATTAAATAGAAAAACATGCTTGATTTTATGGTGTAAGTTTTTTAAAAAAATAATATTGTATGAAAAAGTTATCAACTTTTAAAAAAAATAGGGTAATTTAAAAAAAATCAACAAAGTTATATATTCCAAATATATACGTTCATTTGATTTTCTCCTCCACTTGAATCTTAACTAGAGGTGGGCAAACCGGGTCCGGCCCAATACCCGAAACCGGGTTGAAACCGGGTTCGGCCCAACCGGTTTTGTTCGTACCCGGGTACGGGTGGAACCGGGTTCGAACCCGGGTCGGGTTCACCCAAGCTATTACCCTACCCGACATACCCGGTTAGGGTCGGGTCGGGTCCGGGTCGGGTACGGAACCCGGGTATAATCGGGTTTTTGAATTTTTTTATTTTTATTTTTTGTTTTTACTAATATAAATCATTATTATTATTATTATTATTATTATTATTATTATTATTATTATTATTATTATTGACTTGTTGTTGTTGTTTTTGTTATTATTATTATAAATCATAATAAGTATTATTGTTATTATTATTAATAATATTATTGTTGTTTTTGTTTTTGTTTTTGTTTGTTTTTGTTGTTGCTGTTATTATTAATAATATTATTATTGTTATTATTATTAATAATATTAATGTTGTTTTTATTTAACAATATTAAATAAACATTAATTTTTCATTTATTTATTTAAGCAACTTAAAAATACATAAATCGATCAATAAAAAATAACATAAAACTTTTATTTAAGTTATCGTCTAATGTTTATTTACTACGAGACGCGTGATCAAATGCTAATTCTTCATCCGATATGCCAGAAGATACTCCTTCTTCTACCTCTTCATCGTGTACTTTAGCTTCGAGTGCAATTTCATCTTCGAGGCTTGTTTGGTCTTGTATACGATCCATCGCGTCTAAGTGATCCTTTAAACAAATGCACATCTCAACCGCTTCTGGAGTTAGTCTTGTTCTCCGTAATGAGATTACCCTGCCACTAAGAGAAAACGCAGATTCCGAAGCTACCGTAGAAGCTTGGACGCTTAGTAAATCACGGGCAATAGCGGAAAGAATCGAAAATTGAGATTTCTTTCCTTTCCACCAAGCCAAAATATCGAATGCACGATAATCTTCGGTAGTCATAGTGGAAATAAAATCCGTAGCACTATATCTACCGAGCTCACTTGTTGGGGTGTTACCCCTTTGTCGTTTAGCCGTCACATCCCGAACAACATTCAACATGGTTATAACCGGGTCTTTCATCGAGGTACTAGCATTTGAGGTTGATTCTCTTGGTGTGGTTATATTTACGTTAGGCCCATATCTATTTAAATAAAAATTATATATTGTTTTCAACCTTGCATTAAAACTTTTTTTGGCATCCCTTGAAAAATTGGGGTTTTCGTCATGCATATCTAAATTGTCATTTATCTCGTCTATCAAACATTCAACCCCAGCAACATTTAAAAACGGATTTAAAGCGGCGGCACAAGTAAAAACGGGTGGTAACTCCTCAAAATATTTTTTAAACTTTTCTTTTATTGGTTCTATCATTTGTGTAAACATATCATTTTTATATTAAAAATTTTTAAAATTCAAAGCCATGATATATAATTCTTGAACCACCGAATAACTAGTGGGATAATAAACTCCCGATAATTTTGTTGTTGAGTTTTTAAACACCTCAAGAAAATCGGATAGACTTTGAACATTTTTCCAACCCGCATCCGGAAATGGGTCGGCTTCACCATTATCCGAAAGACTATTATGAAAAGCTTTCAAAGTTCCCTTTTGTTTTAAAGCACAATTAAACATGTGACAAGTCGAATTCCACCAAGTAGGTACATCCCAATTAGGACCTAAAAATCTAGAGTCCGTATCCTTACAAAGTTTTTTATAATCTTGATATCTTCTTCTACTTTTTTTATAAACGTCATGTAACATAAATCGAAAAGCTTTAATAAAGTTATCAACAAATTGCACGGATAGACCGTCTTGCACTACTAAATTAATAATATGTGCAACACAACGAGTATGGAAAAAATCACCGTTTGCAATCGGAAGATATTTTAATTTTAATTTTTCAACCGCGGTTGTGTTGTTGGAAGCGTTATCAAATGCCATTGAAAAAATTTTATTTTGTAAATTAAAAGTAGTTATTACATTATCCAAAAAGTAAAACAAAAATTCTCCGGTGTGTGGATACGGAAAAAGATCAAACGCAATCGTACGTTTCATCAATTGCCATGATTTGGGATCTACCCAATGAGCGGTGACGCAAAGGTACGATTCGGGTAAACCGTGTGGAGCCGACCAAACGTCACTAGTTAAGTTTACACCGGTATTTAAATTTTCAAATAATACAATTAAATCATTTTTTGCTTGCTTCCATAATTTTAAACAATAACGTCTAAGGGTAGTACGACTTACATGGTTGTAACGAGGTTGAAGCGTCTCTCGAATTAAGTTCGTCAAACGAGGATTGTCGAAGTGACTAAAAGGCAAAGCTTCTGCCATTCGATCTCGAACCCTATTAACGTCGTAATTAAAGATTCCACCGTCTCCACCTAATTGTGTTTGTTGTGAATCCGGATTACTTTTCAACGACTTACAAAACTTCTTGCTAATGTGTTTGCTTAAAGTCGTGTTAGAATCTTTAGCAAGCAAAGCTTCACAAAACTTGCAACGAGCCTTTACAGACCCGTCACTCAACTCAACCATGTCCCAATTGCACCATACATCCATGTTACGATTGTGTGGAAGAACACGAACGACGCTTGGAGCGTTGGACGAACTTTGACCAACGGAAGATTGTGATTGAGCCATAACAAGATTAAAGACAGTGAAAAGTGTAAAACGAGAGAGTGAAAATGTAAAACGAGAGTAAACTAGAGTATTTTTTGCGTTTTTTGCGTATGTTTTTACGTTTGAGAGTTGGGTACTCAATCAAACCAACCCACACCTATTTATACTACCTTAGGGGGCAAAAAAACAAAAAAAAGGGTAAAAAATGAGATCCAATGGCTATATAGCCGTTAAAAACGGCTAGTTTTTTAAAAAAACCCGAAAAACGGTAAAAACCGGGTTGGACCCGGGTACGATCGGGTCGGGTCCGGGTTGGGTCGGGTCGGGTCGGGTCGGGTCGGGTACGGTTCGGGTTCTAGAAAAATATAAAAACCCATAACCGGTTCCTACCCACCGGGTATTTTCGGTTCCAAACCGGGTACACCCTATACCGGGTTGTACCAGGACCCGGGTCCGGGTCGGGTTCGCCGGGTCGGGTCCGTACCCGGTTTTTTTGCCCAAGTCTAATCTTAACCCTTCATTAGTGTTAGATTAGGAAATTTAATGGCCTAGATTGTTTCTTAGGCTTTTTAGGCAAAATAAATTTTTTATTTTAATCAACCTCTAGTTATATATACTTGAATTCATATACATCAATTCATTTATCTCCCGAGAATTTATATATGCTTTACAAATTATTATCCTTGGTAGTATACTTGATTGCATATTTTTTTTTCAAATTTGCTGTAGACAAATGTGAGCCTATGGAAAACGACTGAAACTAGGTAAACCTGATTCCACAATCCACTTGCAAATTTAGAAGCACTTAAGTTTCAACCCCTCTTGAGTAATATGCTAAGCTACTTTTGATCTTAGAAGCTTTAAAGTGTTAGATCGTAATTGATAACATTCAATAATTAGATTATACATCTTTGCAAAGAACCAACTACTCAATATAAGCAAATTTTTAGAGAATGTAGATGTCTATGGACCTTTTTAGCTTTTTCTTGGTTATTTTTATGTTTTTTCAATTAATATATTGTTATAATCATATCCCACATAGATTTCAGCCAGTTTTGATGATATATTATATATATATTTTTATGTTCGCTTTTTAATTTTAATAGATGCATACATAATTACATATTATAGACCTTGAAGAGGCTATTGATAATGCTTTTTACCAACTCCCTTACAGTAGTACAATTTTAGTTTAGCAACAAACATGTTGTATGGTTCAACCTTAGTCACTGTCTTAATCGTTTGGTGTGAACTGTAGACACAGTTGGTGTCTGCAACATTCCCACAATGTTCACTAATTTGGAAGGAGATGAGATTACAATTAGGATAGGTGGATTATCAATCAAGATTGTTATTTGAGAAGAATAAAGTTTGAGAGATTTGTTTGGATGCTAGCTTCTCCATGATGAGAAAAGAAACTAACCCTGTAAGCATCTTTATTGTTCTTAGAATCCAAACAATTTCTATGGGTATGTAAGCTTCAATTAAGGAATAAAGTTGTATAATACAATGACATATACACCATACCATTTTAATTTTGGTTGCTACCAGATTAGTTACTTCCCGCCGCAACACACGGGCTTAAATTCTAGTTATTACACATATCTTATTTAGATGTATTTTGTTTATATGCAATTGGAATCCAAACCTTGTAAAGCTAGTGGATTTTGTCAGGGTGGTAAGATGCATTTTTTTTTTTAGTCTAGTTATCATGGTTCGAGGCTGCTTGCCTTTCTTTTAAAATCTATTTTCTCAAGTTCCACTTCATTCTTTTTTCTTTCTTTTGTCAATTCAGGCTCCAGATTTTTTATTTATGCTTTATGTTGTTATCTGGGTTAATACCTTCATTTAAAACATGATTATTTTTCTTAACGAGTTCAATTTTGTGTAAAACCTTTGTTTATAACATGCTTATTTTTTAGGTGTCAACGCATGCTTATGATTTTTAATTTTTATAACATGCTTATGATTTTTAACGCTTTTATATATTCTTTTAATTTTAATACCTTAACACAACTTTTTAGCTATTTAACGTCCATGTCGTTACGTTATAATTATTTTTATCGATATTCCCCTCTCCATTATTTTTTAGCGTGTTTAAATTTACTACAACTTGACGCCCTCGCCCTGTTTTTTTATCGTTTCTTTTTACTTATATAAATTTCAAGGGTTGCAGCGTCATTATTTCATCGATGTTTTAAGGTGATCTTTTTAATATGTTAGTTTTTTATATACGTTTTGAGTATTGTTAAAATATTTTGAGTATTGTCAACACACTTTCTATAACGCATGGGTTTATGTAGAGGTTTTTGTTGCGTTCAACAACGCGCAAAGTTTAGTACTAGTATTTACTTATACGTTGACTTTTTATAACTTTTTAAAATTATATACCATTACACTTAAGAACTAGATGAACAGTAAATCATTTGATCGGTTTACTGAATGTAATTGTTATGTAACTTTAATTATTTTAACGTACGTATAATAATTAGTAAATGCAAGCTGGTTTGTTTTTTTATGTTAAGTTTTTTTTAAAATTTAATTATTATAATTAATTAGATTTCTTTATTATAACATTATAAGATGTTTATAAACTTTCGAGTATGCTACATGTCTATTTTTATCTATGTCGTGATATTATTTTTTTCGAAACTGAGTTGTGAGTAGTAATATACAAATAATTGAAGTACAAACGTACATGTTATCAAAAGTACCTCATATTAAGTTTTAATTGACGTCATTTACCCTTTTCATTATTCTAATAATATAATGTAATGCTTTATAAAATCCTGACTATACGTTACCGTACCAGCAATATCAATACCAGAACCAGTATTCGTTTTTTCTCTTTCGGTTGTTATACCAAGTGTCGACATTAACAATCGAAATCCCGTAGCCAGCGTGTTTATATTTGTTTATCAAACATTCCGGTATAGATTGCGTTGAAAACGAAATTGTATTTAAAATAAAGTATTTTGTTTGGTATTTTAATCTATACGAGTGATGGTGTCATACTGGAATAGTGACGAATTGAACAGATTTTGACCGAACATCGGTACCAACATTGACATTATCAAAATTGATGTCAGTGTTCATGTTTTGTTTTCTCTTTTGGTTGCTATAGCGAGTACTGGTACCACAACAAACCGAACCTAAACTGATTGACTTCACGTAGCGTAGGGAGGCCAAACCAATTTCATCCGAACAATGTGTAAACGAGAGTTGTATTAAAAATAGGATTTTTTTTGAAGAACCTATTACATTCGAACAATCGTAGGCTATTGCTATCACCAGTAACGTACTAGTGTCGTGACGAATCAAACAACTTTCGACCGAACTACATCGGTACTGTTGTTATTGGTATCTTTACTAATATTCATTTTTATGGTTCTCTATCGATGTAAAACATGTTTCGAAGTGTCGATATTTTTTTGGGTATACCATGACTTTAATTTTTTTGGTTTTCTTTATCAGTTGCTATGTTGAGTTCTGATACCATATAAATCTATACTAATAATAAAAATATCAAGTGATACGTGTCACTCTCCCATGCCTACTCAATGTTTTTTCTCGCCTCTTTTTTCTATTAATTATATAAATTTTCTTTAATTGTTTTTTATTTTTTTGTCTATCTCCTATTAAATGATTTCTATAATTATTTTTGTTAAGTATTTTATATTTTAAAATAAATATATGTTAAAAACTGAATAATATTTCATAAATATGTAATATGAAAATCTCTATTACTAAGAGTACAGCTTTGAATTTATACAACCCGTGTTCTACACGGGATTTATATCTTAGTACTGTAATAAACCAAACAGATACTAATAGAATTACCGCCGCAATACGAGGGGGAATTTCAGTAGTTATTTTCATTATTCATCTACTCTTCCTCTATGTTGAATCTATGGTCATTTTCTTTTTATTTTAGTTGACTTTTGATCAAAACTCTTGCTAATAATAACTAAACTAGTTTCTTTACCCGTCATGCGTTGCGGCGGGGCTGTACGCAGCGTGATAAAATATATGCGTTAAGTTCTGTGAATGACTCCACCGACCTTGCTAAATGAGTAACAGCGAGTAACGTTGCCCTCGTGCGTAACGTTACATTTGTGAACCTCGTACCTGCGTTGTGGTGTGCAATCTGGATTTTATAAAGCAATATTATATTGACATTATAATTCTAAATAAAGAAATCTAAAAGAATATTCACGCGTAAAGACGGAGTTGTACGATGATATTAACACGGTTGATTATACGCTGCGGCGCGTATGCAAACTTTGTTATGTGTATACAACCTAATAGTTTAAAAAGAATTACATAATATAATAATTAGAAAAGTAAAAGAAAATAATAGTTTAAATGAAAAAGTATAGCAAAAATGAAAAAAAACTAAAAAAAAAAAAATATTCATCTCCTCTTCCTCTATTGAATATATGGTCATTTTCTTTTTATTTTAGTTGACTTTTGATCAAAACTCTTGCTAATAATAACTAAATAACAGAGCAGCAGAACGTGTTTACTCTAAAAAAGAGGAGGAATTGCTCTCGCTTGTATCAGCAGCCAAGATGATGATATATACAAGTATGAAAACAATAATGTTGTGTAGGATAAGCAAGGCCGGTCCAAACAATTTTTAAGAGATTTTGGGTTTGAGGTAAAAACAAAAATAGGCTTCTATAATAAAAAAAAATCTAAACCGAATAATTTGTATATAAAAAGATTTTAATACGACGATAATTGACCTATATTATTTAAAATGTTAATAAGCTCTAAGATAAAATTTAATATACCAAAATAATAAAAATATTATTAGGTTTGTTAATAGGTTTATTAATAGTTTATAGTTTTTTTAAATACATGTATATATATATAACTAGCTTTAGTAAACCCGTGCATTACACGGATTGAACAAATAAAATATTAAATATAATAAAATTTTATTAAGTATAAAACGATATTTTACGATAAAATATAATTGAAATTACGTATAGTAAGAACAATATGTAATAAAATAATTACATCAACTTTTTAAACTTTTGATTTAAAACTTTTTTTCCAAAAAAAATAATAAATATTTTGTTAAAAAAACCGTATTATAAAATATCATTTTTAAAAATTTTCTTATTATAAATTCCAATTTTAATTATTAAATTTTTAAAAACACTAATTTAAAATAATTTGATGTTTTGTAAAAATTTCTTATTCTATAAAAATTATTTTTAGAAATAACATTAATAAGAAGATCTTTTTTATATTTATTAAAAAACTATTTTTGTTCTAAAAAAATTAAATAATATCATTGATAATTAAGGCAATTATTTAATAGGAGAGAGAAGAGCGAAAATTTTGGTGAAAATAAATGTAGTGCCGCCACGTGTCAACCAAGATACTCTTTTATTAGAGTAGAAAGATATAAAAAAATAAATTTAAAAATTCGAATCCATTAGGAGATCGGCCCTAAGCGGTCGGCCATCTTGCCCCTTCTCAAGGTTGCCACTGAGGATAAATCTTTCATTTTGATGTAAATGAAAATAAATGAAGTGTAAAATAGTAATTTTGATTTTCAACTAAGCAATTAAATCATAAATATACTACATAATGTATTGAAAAATTGGGCCATTCAAAAATCTCGCTTCTCGTAGCTTGTTAGAAAATAGCTCGCTTGAAATCGACTTAGTTTATAGACAAGCCATTCTGCTCGGTTTGCAAACGACCCGGACAAGATCATAAACTAACTGAAAGTTTTATAAAATATAAATCACATGGCTTGATTTACTAAAGATTTCTTTTTAAACTCAAACAATTAAAATGCTAAAACCGTAAAGATAAAAATAGTAATTCACCTTTTATTATTTTAGTAATTCCAATCGGTGATCACATTCTGCAAGTCATTTGAAAATAATATCCCAAATTGTAGATTGTAGATGAGTGGACCAGGAAGGATTAAAAAGAGAGCTTGCAGTGGATAATTCCCAGTTTGGAGTTGGAACCTTATCCGGATCATCCTCATGGCCGCAGATGTTATCCACGTGTCCTACACCTACAACATTTACGTTAATCGCCGAACCGCCGGCTAACCTAATTCTTGCTCATTTACGATAAGAGTATGGTTACAGTAAAAAATATATTTAATCCAAAAAGTTTAATAAGTATAATGAGTTTGACACGTGTTATTTTCTTTGAAGAGGATGATATTTTGATTATTGTATCAAATGCGTCAGCTCGTTGTGTTTTATACATTCATTGTGTCAAATATCGGTTTATTGTTTCATGTAATTTATATCATGTGTTATATGTATTTATTATTTTGTTTTACGTTTTAGAATATTTTACGTTATTTTTATCATTATTCTTATAGATTATATAAACATGTTATCAATCATTGTGTTTACAATTAGAAATACATACTTTCACTAATATATTTTTTAAAACTCATTATGTTAAAGATAACACAAACTAAAAACAAAAAAAGTTTATGTTAAGCCTTAAGACGGATCTATACTCTCCTTTAGAATTTAAATCTTTCAATATACATCTCAAAAAACTTCTGTTTTATTGATTATGCCCAAAAAAAATACACAACTCTAAGTCTCTAATAAACAAAATAGAATAATTATAAGTTTATAACACTCTTATTAATGTAAGGGGACATGATGGGGTGGTTAAGATCTATATTATTGTTAATCGGACGTTCAAAGAAACTTCATACTAGAAACTTGGGCCTAAATGCTTATAGCTTATTATATATTACCGTTGCTTGAGAGTGTCGTGGTCCATATTTATAAACTCGTGACTTAAAAAGAATTCATTAGTGTTTTCATTGCTCAAAACCCAATTTCAAATAAATATCAAAACCGACTTAAATATCAATACTCTTATACTCAGAGCTGATAATTAGTCGGTACAATTAACCGTATTGTACTGCTTCTCTTTGAGCTGACAATTAGTCGTACCGGTTAAAGCGACAAACCGGAGTGGTTGGGCCGGATTGTTTCTTTTTTAATTTCTTCCTAAAAACCCTTTTTTGATTAATATAATATTTTAAAGCTCGTTTTTAGTTTATCATTTTAGTATTGATATTTTTGAATATTGTAAATCCAATTCAAAAGTTAAATTACTATAATATTTTGCGTTAAATATATACTATTTAATAAAAAAAGTTTTCTTTTGCTACTTGTCATACTTTTAAACCACCTTTTTAAGATTTATCATTATTTTATACATTCTCACTTCATTTTCTTTCCAAAAAGGTATTATATTAATTTAAACACTCAAACTAATTACTCTTTCTTAATAAAAATCAATTTTATTAATTCATATATTTATCTCTCTCATCTGGATTTTTAAAATCAAGCTATGTTTTTAAAATTAAATTTTATTAAGGAAATAAAAAATTACATCTTTTTATTAATATAGAAATCATAAAAAAAAATTTATATATAATATGAAATTTTCTAAAACACTAAACCTATTTCAAACAAAATATTAAAAATCGGTCCTTTTTTAAAAAAAAAATTAGAAAAGTATGAAATTTTCTAAAAACAGTTTTATTAAAACAACCAGAATAATTAGAAACCCGAGTTTTTAATAAACAAGATTTTTACAAACAATAATTTTTTATAAAAAAATCTTAATACGGATGTTTAAAAATGAAACTATTTAGATAAGAGAGTTAAAAAAAGATAGTATAATTGTTTTATTTATTGAACTATTACATATATATAATTTTAGTCATATCTTATATTAAAATACCGTACTATAATTTTCGTGTTTATTACTAACTATAATTAATTTAATAAGTGGGTTGCTAGCCTATCTATTTATCTGTATATCTATCTACCTATAACAAAAAAAATTAAAATAATACTTGACACAATTATAAGTTTTATCATACTAACTTTCTTTTTTTTTTTAGTATTATTAATAATATTGAATACTAATAGTATTACTCATACCATTTTCAAATTAAAAATTATATAATTTAATAAATTAAAACCTATTTTTTTTATTAAAATACATTTTTAAAAATAAAGTATAAAGTACAGAATACAACAAACTTTTTTTAAAATAAATTTATTTTTCTTAAAACAAAATATTTAAAACCCATATTTTTTTTATAAAATAAAAGTTTAAGAAAAATACATTATTGTTTATTTATTTAAAGTCTGATATGCAATTATAATCATATTTTATCTTCAAATATGGTTTTGTAATTTATAAATTTTTATTACTAATTATTTTATATTTTATTTATTCAACCCGTGTAATACACGGGGTACTAATCTAGTTATTAATATAAAAAGATTAAACTCAAATTATCTATGATATCATACAGGCTTTATAAGTTGATCTATTATGGGGCGGTTATGCAAAAGTTAAATACAACTATAAAATCCTATTTTTTTAAAGTGGTTAGATTACTAGTCTGGTTATATAACTTTTGAACACATTATATTTTTCTTTAATAACTTTTAAAATATATGTTAAAAAAATCTTAAATACACTATTGTGATTGACTTATTTTTATTTATGTTCCGACATGAGTTTTTAGAAACCATGACGAGTTAAATATTATATGTTTTTAACTTTTTTAGTTTTAGATACAACTTTTTATAATGCCTTTTATAATACGAATATAACATTACAACGAACTTATTAATACCCAAGCTTTCAATCCAAGCCGCGGGCGACGATTTTATTTTTCTCTTCGTCTCGATATAAATATCATTCGAAACCGACCTGGTCAAATATACATGTTCTTAAACTTTTTATTTTTTATATAACTTCAATTTACCGTTGCGATACATGTATATTCTCTTACGAAATACGTATTTTAATCAATATTACAAAACCTAGTCACTTCAACACCCTCTACCTTACACAAGTTTTTTTAATAAAAAAAAAAAAATGAAGTAGAAGAAAAAAAGAAAAAAAACAGTTGTATTTTAAAAAATAAATTTTAAAAAAAAACATAGTTTTAACCATCTTATGATTAATATTTTTCTCACTTATGGTTTTTCTAGATGCGTTAGAACGTCACTTTCCCTTGATGGTCACACTTTCGTCTTCACAAACAGAAATAATTGAAAATGAAACACCTTATCTATCACTCTAAACTCTTATTCCCTAAATATCTATATACGCTTTATATCTCTCGAAACCGCCATTGAACAACAATCATCTCTCATTTTCTTCATCTCTTTATCCTCTCATCACTCTCGAACCTAATCGTTTTTCATTTTTTTTTTAATTCAATCGAATTCGTGCCTACTTGATGTGCAATCACTTTGATCGGCTTTGATTTATCGATTGAAAGATCTTTTGGATTCGCAAGTGTAATTACTAGCTTCGATCGGTGGTTCTAATTTTTGTTCTAATCATTTTGTTCAGGTGAAGCTCGTTTTTTAATTGATTGTGCTTATTGATTGTTACTTGTATCTATGCTGTTGATGATCCATATTTGAACGGATTTATGCTAATTGATTATAAGTTGTTTAGTTTCTGAGTTCTATTTGGATTAAACATGTTAATTCAATTCAAACACGATTGTTGAGACGGTTTGTTAATGCATTCAAAAGCTGTGATTCTTTCATTGTTAGGATTTGATTGGGAATTTAACTAAATTAGCTTTAAATTCTTTCTGTAATCTGGAATTTGATTCACCTGCACGCTACGTAAGCTGTTATCTTGTGATTTAATCAATTCATTTGTTCTGACCAGAATATTATTAAACTGCAATAGCTCCAAAACTCCCAGAAAGGTAAAAGAGATAATGAATATGGCCATTCCATCTACTATTTTTTAAATCTGTGGCAAATAGATTCTGACGATTTAACCAGGGGTTAGAGATTGTTGCCGAATAAGACATGTAGTATCTGAATTTTATTATTGTAATAATTGTTGATTCATGAGTTATGGATAATGTATTATGATGGCATGTGATCAAATAAATATATATATATTGTGTTACTGTTGTTTCACTTTGATTCTTGGGTGTGATTTATGTGGTGCTATTAGAAATAAATTAATGTTCGTTTTTATGGGTCCATTTAAATGGTGACAAGAGACAAAAGGGGGACCTTGATATTGAATTGAAGGACAAAATGAGGATATTAGCGTAAAAGAAATAACATATGGATTTACATGTACTTTATGGGACATGGTTTGTGGACTTGGTTTATTATTAAATTTCGTCGCTGGGATGATGGGTTTTCACATCAAAGAAATAACATATGGATTTATATGCAGTTTATGTGTTAAGATTTGTTGACTTTATCTTTTTTTTTTTTTTTTTTTTTAAATTTGGTAACAGGAATGATGAGTTCTCGCATAAAAGATATAACATATATATTTACATGTAGTTTATATATCAAGATTTGTTGACATTGTCTTGGTTTACTTTTAAATTTGGTAACAGGAATGATGAGTTCTCTACAAAGTCCAGTTGTTTGCCCTTCTGTACACAGGAAGCAAGAAGGTATTAATGGATATCCTGCAGTTAATGGGTCTTTAACAAAGGCTAAAGCTCTTAGAAGTGGGATGTGGGGATCTAGAGGTGTTTATAGTCATCGGGTTCATATCCATGGTCAACCAAAGTCGAAGATCATTACATGTACTTATAGTTCGTCGTCAAATGACAATGGTAGCATGGCAGAAAGTTTTAATGAGAATGACTCGGATTATATTGATTCCAGTATCCTTGAAGCTGGTAAGCTAATTTAAGTAAGAATATTATTTTTAAAGCTTAAGATATTAATTCAATACAAGTGTTTTATTACCTAAAAGTAACAGCAATATAGCAAATCAGTAAACTTGATCTAATTTGTTACTTTGGTTTAATACACAGTTGAAGTGAAGAGTGGACCAGATGGGTTTATGATTAAGATGAGGGATGGTAGGTATCTAAGATGTGCACATAATAATCCTCAAGGTGGTCATCTGCTTGATTATGCACCACATCCTGCAATTGTATTGAAGATGGAAGATGGGACAGGGCTACTACTTCCAATAATTGTTTGTATGTATATATTTTAATAACGAAATGTTTATTTTGTGGAATTACAAACACACACACACATATAAGGTGTTGCTCACATAAAGTTGCAATTTTTGCAGTGGAAATGCCTAGTGTATTGCTCATGGCAGCAATTCGGAATGTTCAAATTGTATGCTGATTCTTTACCGTTGACTAATTGATTTGACTTTTTTCTTGCCTTTTTTTCATGTATATTCCCTTGAGTTGTAATATTTGTTGTGTTGTGTTTCAGGCTAGGCCAACAATGTATCAGGTGGTGAAGGAAATGGTTGATAAGATGGGCTATAAAGTAAGTTTTTCTTTTCTTTTAAGTGCTTAATGTCTAAATGATTTATAAAGTAAGTTTTTCTTTTCTTTTAAGTGCTTAATGTCTAAATGATGAAACCAAGCTTAAATGTTAATATGCAGCATCTGAAGTCTGACTGTAGAAGTGTTGAAACATTCAAGACTGTTTGAAAAGTAAACTAGTATAAACATTAGAATGTGTGATTGTTCATTATCCCTTTCAAAATGTTAAAATATGAAGCTATATGAAAGATAAATTTAACCAAACATAAGATACAACATATAATTAAATTGTTCGAAACCATAATTGTTTAATAAGTCAAACCACAATTAAGAAATTGTCATATAATTGAACATTTGTTTAGAGTACATAGTTCTAATGGCTATAAATTTCCAACTATTCATTTGGTTTACATTGTGTTCAGGTCAAGCTTGTTCGAGTAACTAAGAGAATACATGAGGCGTATTTTGCTCAGTTATATCTTACAAAGGCATGAACTTTATAGAATTAGAAAGTTAATGATGAATATATTCGTTTTACAGATGTTTCTAGACTTCCGTCTTGATTAAAATGTTTTTTTTTTTTTTTTTTAAATTTCAGGTGGATGATGAAACCGATTGTGTTAGCTTTGACCTTCGTCCATCAGATGCTATCAATATTGCTGTTAGGTGCAACGTACGTATGACATTGAGATCTTAATAGTATTTCATTCTTAAGGTAGCATGTGATTTATTGTTATTGTGGCATGTGATCCAGGTGCCAATACAAGTGAACAAGTTCTTAGCATATAGCGATGGAATGAAGATTGTTGAATCAGCAAAGCCTTCTTTTCAGGGATCTTCAGATGGTTTGATATTTAAAGAACTTGACAGGTACTGGAAAAGATAATAAAAAATAAAAAAAAATTCCATTTGGGTCGTCTTAAATTTAATTGGTATATTTGTTAAGGTTTGCTACATGTATTTGATCCAAAGTAACTAAGATTGTAATGTATACAGACCAAGCGGGCTGCCTTGTGTTGAAACCAAGGAGTTTAATCTTGTTCGGAACATGCTTGTTGCTGCTGTTGAGGAACGTTACAGAGACGCTGGTATGCTTTATGTGTTATTCTTGCATAAATATGTTTAAGAAACTATATATTACAATGGTAATATAAATTTTGAAATAAAACGATCAAGGAGGTATTATGCATTGTAAATTCACTTTTGATTACAATCATATACAACCTGACAACCTGTCATACTGTTTGATGCTTAGATTTATGGTTTACTCATGTCATGTTCTGTCGTATGATTTTAAGTGTATCTGGGTTAGGGTTATTTGGGGTCAACTATTTAACCCCCCATCCCGAAAGCTAGAAACTCACCAACACGACATGATTCCCATCCCTACTTCAATGCCATTTGTTGTGTTTGGCCTTATTCTGTGCTTTATCTAATAATATAAAGTTTTATCATTTCACATGTTACTATAACTAAATCGACCCGTTTAGCAATATATAGATTCAATATTAGCACGTCTACTTTCTTCCACTAATCATGTAGTGGCCTTACATTTTCGTGGTCTATGTTATAGCACAATGGAGGGACAAGCTCTCTCAACTTCGATCCAAGAACAACTGGGCTTAGCAGGTAATATTAGCACTTCCATTTCAAATATAAACTCTTTTGCTTATAACACCAGATCATGATTCATAACAAGTTTCATTCATGTGCTTTTCGGGACCAAAATATCATTTGCATCTTCTTTCTGCTGAAATACCCATAAAAACTTAGCTATGGTTTTGGTATATGTGACATAATTTGGGGGCCGGTAATGGGTCAAAAACAAGTAATTCTTTGATTTGCTCTGGAAAGCAGGAAAATTGTCAAATTGTGTTGGCCTTGATTTCTTTTCAAGCTAACATTTGTTTTTGTTATAATTACCTGTTATATTTGACCCTAAACTTATTTCGTATCAATAATATTTTTGGTTGTATTTTACCTGTGGTAGAACATTACTCGATTTGGCCCAAGTTAACATGTCAAAGCTAATCTTTTGACTGTTAAGGCATCTACGGGTCGCGGAGTAGAAGTTTTCTATCTTGTTACTATTATATGCCTAGATGTATGCTTTAGCAGTTTTGCATTGATTCTGTATGTGTTGCAGGAGGATGGATCTGTACATAATTGGGGGCAAAAATGTGATGTGGGTATTCAGTAGTTGAAAATATGTATGTATTCAAGCTTGTAAATATGTGTTGTAAACTATAGAATAATGTGTTTTGTAATTATGGTTCCTGACACAAAACCTTATAAAATAATTTTAAATTTACCCTAATGAGGGGCTAAGTTATGTAATCTGGTAGATGGGTAAAATGTAATCAGGAAAATTAAGTGGGATACGTTACGAGAGCATTGATTAGAATATGTTATATAATCTAGTTCTCGAATCTCTTAAAGTGTTAAGTGATATAACTTTGTGATAGATCAAATTGTAGAAGCTAGGGAAAAAGGAGAATTCGCACAACTAAAGCTACTATTCTCATTCCATCAACAACTAGCAAACTAACTCACAGTTTGTTATTACAAGGTCCTTTGACAAATGACTTCTACATTTAAACCCCCTCAACTAATATCATTCTAACAATACTTCCCCCTTTGAAACAATTATTGTCCTCAAGAATTACAATTAAAATGAGAAAAACGCAGCTGCAACTGAGATATTCCCAGTGGTGTCAGTAGCAGGAAGACAATGCCAATGCACCAGAACAACTGAGGTCTGATCTCCTTTCAACCAGCTAGCGATCGATTATAGAATGAGGCTGCCAATGGAAACGAGGTGTAATGGGTAGCGGGTAAGGAGGGATATGAGCTCCATGAGCAGGCTTCAATAAGGAAATATGGAAGGTGGGAAGAATTTGTGCCTCAGGAGGTAAATCCAAACGATAAGCCATGCGACCCACTCTTTCAACAACCAAAAATGGCCCGTAAAAGCGAGGAGCCAACTTGTTATGGCTATGCAGTTTAAGGGAAGTCTGCACATACAGTTGGAGTTTCACATACATCCAACCACCAAGAGCAAATTCATCTTGGATCCTATGCTTACCAGCATGCCTTTTCATATGGAATTGAGCCTTATGCAAGTGAGATCAAAGCTCCACGATCACGAAACACTTCCTCCACAGCGGCAACATTAGTATCATCTGGAATATAAAGAATATGAACGGGAGCCTTATATCCATATAAATCCTTGAAAGGCGTCATTTTTATAGCAGAATGATAAGAAGTGTCATACCATCATTCGGCCAGAGAAACCCATTTCACCCCCTGAGCAAGAGTATCCATAGCCATGCACCTCAAATACGACTCAAGGCATCGATTCAACACTTTTGTTTGGCCATCCAATTGCGGGTGTGTGCTGTTGATAGTGCTCAACTGACCCCTTGTAGCCACATAAATTCTTGCCAAAAAGAACTTAAGAATAATGGATCACAATCAAATACTATTGTAGATGTACAGCCATGCAATTTAAAGATTTGATCCATGAAAAGCTGAACTAATTGTGCTGCTGTATAAGGGTGGGAAAGTATGATAAAATGACCATACTTTGTGTGCGGATCAATACTGATCCAGATGGTATCCTTGTCTTGTTCCTTGGGAAGACCGGAAATAAAATCCATTGAGATGTCACTAAAGATAGCAGTGGAAATAGGCAAAGGTTGAAGCAAACCAGGAGTTGCAACAGTTTCATACTTAGCTCTATGATAAGTCGTGCAAAGATTATGCATTGATTCGAATGGATATGCAACTAAAACGACATGAAAATGGGGGATGATGTGCATTATTAACACGTATATTTACTTACGTATCGTCTTCTCTTATTTTTATAGGACCCGCAACATGTTGGAAGGTTTGTGGTTTAAGAAAGGGGAGATTTTGTTAGATATCGCCGCTACATATGGGTGGGCTGGGATGGCATTGATGGGTCATGGGTCGTATCACAGCCTCTCTTTCCTTTAGAAGAGGAAAGGCTTTGCCCTACCATATCCCTCTCAGACCCTACAAATAGTTATATGTGGGATATACCGGGTATGTTTGTTTGTTTTGGTTCATCCTTATAATTCACAAGAGCTTACTTTAAACCGACAATTCTTTCTATTTGACACTTATTACGTTGGAGGTATGTCATAGAGAAGCCCGTTGGGTTCCTCTCACGACAAGTCTAACGATGTTTTTGTTTTGCTGAATAATGCTCTTGCTACTAGTGTCGTGGGTCAAGCCAGAGTCCTATTTCAATGTTCCTTGATTAATAGTGGTGCTATCATTGGAAAATAGTCCTTTTTAGTTGAAATATCACTAGCAAGGCCACGACAAGTACGTGGTTCTACGGCCTCCAAAACCTATATGATAAACTATATTAGAACAACCGGACTAACAATGTTTCAGTCTGATGGTACACACGAGGAAATGTGGTATTCATGCAGGACCAAGGATGGTAGTGGAAGTATTATAGATCGGGCATGTACCCCACGATAATAAAGGAATTATAGAACCATGAAAATTATAAGCACCATGCACCCTTTAATCATAGACTCAAGAATGAAATGGTTCTAGTGATCTCAATTAGAGTTGGGCAAAAAAACCGGGTACGAACCCGACCCGACCTGGACCCGGTTCCGGGTACGACCCGGTATAGGGTGTACCCGGGTTGGAACCGAAAAAAACCGGTGGGTAGGAACCGGTTTGGGATTTTAGGATTTTCCAAGAACCGGACCGACCCGACCCGACCCGACCCGAACCCGATTGTACCCGGGTAGTACCCGGTTTTTACCTTTTTTTTGGATTTTTAAGAAATCTAGCCGTTTTTAACGCCTATATAGCCATTGGGACCATCTTGTGACCGTTTTTTTGTATTTTTTGGCTCATAAATTAGTATAAATAGGTGTGGGTTAATATGTTTGATTACCCAACTCTCAAACGCAAAAACATACGCAAAAAACGCAAAAAATACTCTAGTTTAAACTTGTTTTATATTTTCACTCTCTCATTTTACATTTTCACTCTCTTGAATCTTGTTATGGATCAATCACAATCTTCCGTTGGTCAAAGTTCGTCCAACGCTCCAATCGTCGTTCGTGTTCTTCCACACAATCGTAACATGGATGTTTGGTGCAATTGGGATATGGTTGAGTTGAGTGACGGGTCTGTAAAGGCTCGTTGCAAGTTTTGTGGAGCTTTGCTTGCTAAAGATTCTAACACGACTTTAAGCAAACACATTAGCAAGAAGTTTTGTAAGTCGTTGAAAAGTAATCCGGATTCGCAACAAACACAATTAGGTGGAGACGGTGGAATCTTTAATTACGACGTTAATAGGGTTCGAGATCGAATGGCGAAGTTCGTGATTCAAGAAGCTTTGCCTTTTAGTCACTTCCACAATCCTCGTTTGACGAACTTAATTCGAGAGACGCTTCAACCTTGTTACAACCATGTAAGTCGTACTACCCTTAGACGTTATTGTTTAAAATTATGGAAGCAAGCAAAAAATGATTTAATTGTATTATTTGAAAATTTAAATACCGGTGTAAACTTAACTAGTGACGTTTGGTCGGCTCCACATGGTTTACCCGAATCGTACCTTTGCGTCACCGCTCATTGGATAGATCCCAAATCATGGCAATTGATGAAACGTACGATTGCTTTTGATCTTTTTCCGTATCCACACACCGAAGAATTTTTGTTTTACTTTTTGGATAATGTAATAACTACTTTTAATTTACAAAATAAAATTTTTTCAATGGCATTTGATAACGCTTCCAACAACACAACCGCGGTTGAAAAATTAAAATTAAAATATCTTCCGATTGCAAACGGTGATTTTTTCCATACTCGTTGTGTTGCACATATTATTAATTTAGTAGTGCAAGACGGTCTATCCATGCAATTTGTTGATAACTTTATTAAAGCTTTTCGATTTATATTACATGACGTTTATAAAAAAAGTAGAAGAAGGTAACAAGATTATAAAAAACTTTGTAAGGATACGGACTCTATATTTTTAGGTCCTAATTGGGATGTACCTACTCGGTGGAATTCGACTTGTCACATGTTTAATTGTGCTTTAAAACAAAAGGGAACTTTAAAAGCTTTTCATAATAGTCTTTCGGATAATGGTGAAGCTGACCCATTTCCGGATGCGGGTTGGAAGAATGTTCAAAGTCTATCCGATTTTCTTGAGGTGTTTAAAAACTCAACAACAAAATTATGGGAAGTTTATTATCCAACTAGTTATTCGGTGGTTCAAGAATTATATTTCATGGCTTTGAATTTTAAAAATTTTCAATATAAAAATGATATGTTTACACAAATGATAGAACCAATAAAAAAAAAATTTAAAAAATATTTTGAGGAGTTACCACCCGTTTTTACTTGTGCCGCCGCTTTAAATCCGTTTTTAAATGTTGTTGGGGTTGAATGTTTGATAGACGAGATAAATGACAATTTAGATATGCATGACGAAAACCCCAATTTTTCAAGGGATGCCAAAAAAAGTTTTAATGCAAGCTTGAAAACAATATATAATTTTTATTTAAATAGATATAGGCCTAACGTAAATATAACCACACCAAGAGAATCAACCTCAAATGCTAGTACCTCGATGAAAGACCCGGTTATAACCATGTTGAATGTTGTTCGGGATGTGACGGCTAAACGACAAAGGGGTAACACCCCAACAAGCAAGCTCGGTAGATATAGTGCTACGGATTTTATTTCCACTATGACTACCGAAGATTATCGTGCATTCGATATTTTGGCTTGGTGGAAAGGAAAGGAATCTCAATTTCCGATTCTTTCCGCTATGGCCCGTGATTTACTAAGCGTCCAAGCTTCTACGGTAGCTTCGGAATCTGCGTTTTCTCTTAGTGGCAGGGTAATCTCATTATGGAGAACAAGACTAACTCCAGAAGCGGTTGAGATGTGCATTTGTTTAAAGGATCACTTAGACGCGATGGATCATATACAAGACCAAACAAGCCTTGAAGATGAAATTGCACTCGAAGCTAAAGTACACGATGAAGAGGTAGAAGAAGGAGTATCTTCTGGCATATCGGACGAAGAATTAGCATTTGATCAAGCGTCTCGTAGTAAATAAACATTAGACGATAACTTAAATAAAAGTTTTATGTTATTTTTTATTGATCGATTTATGTATTTTTAAGTTGTTTAAATAAATAAATGAAAAATTAATGTTTATTTAATATTGTTAAATAAAAACAATATTAATATTATTAATAATAATAACAATAATAATATTATTAATAATAACAGCAACAACAAAAACAAACAAAAACAAAAACAACAACAATATTATTAATAATAATAACAATAATACTTATTATGATTTATAATAATAATAACAAAAACAACAACAACAAGTCAATAATAATAATAATAATAATAATAATAATAATAATAATAATAATAATAATAATGATTTATATTAGTAAAAACAAAAATAAAAATAAAAAAAATTCAAAAACCCGATTATACCCGGGTTCCGTACCCGACCCGGACCCGACCCGACCTGACCCTAACCGGGTATGTCGGGTAGGGTAATAGCTTGGGTGAACCCTACCCGGGTTCGAACCCGGTTCCACCCGTACCCGGGTACGAAAAAAACCGGTTGGGCCGAACCCGATTTCAACCCGGTTTCGGGTATTGGGCCGGACCCGGTTTGCCCACCTTTAATCTCAATAGGGCCGGCCCAATAATATAAATGGGTAAGGTTAAAGCTTGGGGCTCCAAAATTAAAGGCCCCATTTTTCTAAAAGTATTATACACATATTGGGTTTTTATTGGGCTAATCAAGAATAATGTTATTAAAAAGAAATGAAAGAATAAAGGGTCAAACAGAAGAGTCGTAGCAGGACTTTTAATTGATGTTGGTGGTTTTGATTATTTCACAAAATCGATGAAGGCGGGAGATCAAACGACAAACTGTTTCAAGGTTTACAATCGCAAATTCGATTAAAAGATCAAATGACAATAGTAATCTCGATTTTTGTTTCTTGAGTTTTTGATTTGTGATTCAAAATCTACTACACCCGAATCTTTAAATTTCATGCTAAATCTATGACTGTAAAATATGATTACTCATTCTAAATCTATAGTTTTGAGTTTCTGGTGTCGGTTCAAAGTTTCAACTTTCTGATTGAGTTATTGATTGATGTTTTCCGCATAAGTGCGACACAAGTGCATACCGATCTTACTTGATTTCAATTATAAGATTATTATTCAGTCCAAGATTCTCATTTTCCACCTTTATTTAAAGAATTTAGAATATTTTGTTAATAGTAAAATTAAATTTTATTGCACTGTATTAATTTTCAATGAAGTAGTGTGACTCATTTAGTATTTGGTTTGAAACAAATTCATATATTCAATCATTTTTTCTCTTTTAAAGAGGTTGGAAATCATAGAACATGAATTATAAATGCTGGTTGTGTTAGAAAGGTTACTGTAAATGTGGCTTAAAATCTTACACTTAACATCTTTGCCTATTTGGTCACAGTAGATTATGTATCCTAGTTGTTCACAAGTGATTAGGCATCTAATTTACTAAATTAATCAGGTGTCTAAACCTGGATTAAGAAAGAGCATTTAAACAATGAAATTTGGAAAAAGAACCCTGATCGTTTAATTTGCTTGGGGCCTCTAAAATGATTGAGTCGGTCCTGGATCTCAACATGGTCATTCTAGAAGTAGGTAGTTGACATAGTGGGCGATTTCCCGAAAGCTGTAGGTGGGGTTAAATTTGTGAACGTAGGCCTTGACTACTTCATAAAATGGGTAGAGGCCAAACCAGTTGCCCCTTATCATAGGATTACATGTAAAGAAGTTATTATGGGAGCACATCATATCGTTTGTCGTTTCGGATTACCCGTATAACTAGTCACTAACAATGGAAAACAATTTATGGACAGTCCAGTCAAGGCTAGCACGAATAGTTACATATCACACATATATTTACATCCGTCATTTATCCTCAAGGGAATGAGCAAGCGGAAAGGGCAAATAGAAGCATCGATGAAGGAATCTGAACAAGGATATCGTGAGAAGGAGCAGGATGGGTCAACGAAGTGTTGCGCGTCTTATTGGCTCATCGGACAATGCACAAAACCTTCAATGGAGAAACGACTTTTCGTATCACGTACAAGTCCGGAAGCAATGAGACCTATTGAATTAGGGGTACACTCTCCAAGGGTGCTAAATGAGGGAAACGTCTACAATGACAAGTTGAAACAAAATCTAGATTTGCTGGAGAAAGACATGAGATCGAATTTGGGGTCTAGTAAGTAGTTTCAACATGGGTGTTGTGTTTTGTTGGGACTTTGTAAAACAAACTTGATAGTATTACAGTTGTGAAGAAAACTTTCAGATCGAATTTATTTGGTGGTTTATTTGAATAAATCAATCGGATACAATTCAGAAAAGATCAAAAACAAGTATGATCGATTGTGTAATATTTGAACTAGAGAATTATGACCAGAAATCAAGACTCTATCTTGCAGAGAATGAAAAAATTTATGTTGTAGGGAAAATAGGGTCTTAGACTTCAAACTGCCCTTGTGGTTTAAATACATTAAATTAGAACCAAAATTTGTTTTGAATTTCACATGTAAAACTTCAGAAAATACAATTTTCACTAGAGCTAGTGGCTCTACCTCTTAGATCCCGCTAGGGGCTACCGCCCCTTGGACTCTACTCTCAGGGCGCTACCCCGAACCCCGCTAAAGGGGCGCTGCTCCCATGGAATTGTTATTATTTAAGGGATTCGCCTCTAATAACCAATGAAGTTATAATACCAGGAATTATAATAGACTCAAACTAACATGCATTCCATTCCAAACTAATTTTTTGAATATTATGATTACATTGGTCACCTAATCAATCAAATTACACTAAAATATATATAAATGTTCTATACATTGTATATGTTAACTGTGAAGTGTTATTTTGAATTTTCTTTTGCAAAACATATTTATTATTTCCATGTTGTTGATTATGTTATATTATATGTTACATCCAAGGGGCCTCATCATATGTAACTTTCCTATGAAATTTTGAAATAAGTTTTGATTCTTACTTTGCTCAAACAGTTAAGATCGTTACGTGAACAAGCGTGCAGAAAAAAAATATATGGGATGATTACCGATTTGACCGATGGGCCAAATCATATTTACCAAATAAACATTGAAAATAATATTTACTTAAAAAGAAACCAATCAAAAAGGACAGCGTAAAGAAAAAATATATGGGATGATTACCTATTTGACCAATTGGTCAAATCATATTTATCAAATAAACATTGTAAATAATATTTACTTAAAAAGAAACCAATCAAAAAGTGACATGTGGATATTCCTCGCCACATGAGCGAGGAAAACTCATAATTGCTTAATTGTTTTGAGTTCCTCGCTAACTAGAAAACGTCATAATTTCTTGCCAATAGGTCATTTTGTGTGTGTTTCTCGCTCACCAGGCGAGGAAATAGGTGTTTTTTCTTGCTGAACTAGCAAATTTGATACTTTCTTCATTGATTAGGAGAGAAAGAATGAGTTTTCCTCGCCCAAAATTAAGGAATTGCAACTTCTTGCCCAATTTATTAGAATTTTTTAATTTATTATATACTTATAAAGTATTATTATTTTTATTAATAAAAATCAAATATACATAAAATTTGAAAAATAATATAATGTTTTATTAACGATTTACATTAATGATATAAAACTATAAGTTTTTAAAAAGTTATTTTTTTTCCTTTTCTGGTATTTATATATTATTACTAATCTATTTATTTTAAATATTATTGTAACTTTCCTATTTATCAAGTATTAATAACATTTGTATTTATTATTTTTAATAATCAAAAAATAATTATTTAAATTTAAATAATATCTTATCAAATTTTCAAAAATCTCGCAAAAGAAAAGAAAAGAATCTATCTTGTTTGTTACAAAAATTCCACATGTTTCAAAAACAAAAATAAATCAAAGATAGGAAATCTCATATGTTTTATAAATTAAAAAATTCTAACAGAATATATTCACGCTTCACAAAAACTTGTTTAAATTATAAATAGTTTTAAAAATACATATTAATGGATTTTAAAAATGCAGTTAAAATAATAATAATAATAATAATAATAATAATAATAATAATAATAATAATAATAATAATAATAATAATAATAATAATAATAATTATTATTATTATTATTATTATTATTATTATTATTATTATTATTATTATTATTATTATTATTATTATTATTATTATTATTAAATTTCAAAAATCCCGACAATGTATTTCCTTTTTAAAATTCTTGACTCTACTAAAACAACACAAATTTGTTAAAAGAAATTATGTCACTAAAGGATTACGACAAGATTTATATTATTCATATAAGTTTATATAAATTTTTACATATACAAAATATTTATGGCGAGATTTTCAAAAAATAATAAAAATGATTATAAATCTTTTTTTAAAATAATTATGAATTAAAAATAAAGAGATATTATTATTATAAAATTATAATAGATGACGAGATTTATATAAATATATTATTAAATTTAGAGAAACATATAATAGAGGAGTGTGCTATTCTTTTAATAAAAAAATAATTATTTGAATTTTAATAAACTTAAATCAATCCTCCTCTCCTCGATTTTCACATTACTCACCTCGTAGAACTTGTTCCTCGCCTAGAGGGGCGTTTCCTCGACTAGAGAACCGGAAAGCGAGGAATATGTCACATCTCCTCGCCTAGGGGTGTGTGTCCTCGCCTAAAAACTAAATCTTTTATCTACATGTAAGCGAAGAGTGTGACACGTGGGCGAGGAATATATTGCCATGTGGGCGAGTAATTACAGGAATTTCTCGCCTAGGGCGAGAGTCAACCTAGGTTAGGCCATTTTTTGAAAAAAAAAAATCAATGTTTAGTTTTGTAATTTTATTTGGTCAAATGTTTAGATTGATAATTTTCTCAAAATACATTACTAACTAGGTTAGTAACCCGTGCGATATACGAGTTGAAAATAAATATACATATAATTCAAAAATATAAATAAAAATATTTAAACTTTATTGTTTTTAATTCAAATCTATAACAGAAACATAAGGATTTTAGAAATGATTATCATAGGGTTTAAAATGTTAAATAAGATTTAAGATGATTTATATTGAGGTCCAAAATTTTGAGATTAAAAAAAAATATTTAAAATAAAAAAGATAGCATAATTGCTGGAAATTTGTTAGAGAAAATTTAACTACAATAATAACTTTTTTTCTGATGCGGCACTCTATTAACACAACATGTGATTTTTAATTAAAAGTTGTATGCTTATAAAGATGCTTTTGAGCATGCGCATATTCTTATTAGCATATTCTTAGTATCCCACCCCAAAATCACATCATCAACATCAAGTCCCCTACGATAATAAGTTGCTTACACTCAACCACATCAAATAAAATGATATAATATTTTAAAATTAAAAATCAGAATTGGTGGGGTTGGTAAAATTACAAAGGAGTTTGAAGTTAAGAGTTTCGAGTTATTCTGAATTTAATATTATTGAATTGTTCTAAAATTAAAGGTTCGAGTCCCACTCATGACTAATTAATATAAATTATTTATGGCGTAGATTAGTGAAGTACGACCGGTGGACAAACATTAGCCGTTTGCATAATATTTTAACTTATTACGTTCTTTGAACATATAATAATTAATAAGATATTTAAAATGTAATACTTTTTTTACGAAACTCCAAAATATATGACAAAAATAAAATAAAACATAATTAAGAAAACCCTTGTGAAATGTGTTAAATTACTAAAATTGTGTTAAAAAAATACACAAGTGGATAATTTAATTACAATTTCAATACTCACGTCAATACTTAGGACACCATACACAAGGCTAGAAAAGTAATTTCACGAATTTCCCGCCAGGAAAATCGCAAAGTGAATAAATACATCAACGTAACGTAACTGCTTTCTGGAACATTATTATTTTCGAAGTATCGTTGAGACTCCAGAATCTCACCGTTGGCGTTGCGGAGTCTTCCCGCCGATCGCCACCGCCACCGCCAACGCCATCGCGAGCGATTTTCCAGTATGTCCAATTCAGACGAACGATTTGATATTCAGACTTGTGAGTAATTATGTTCTTCTAGTGTTTTTGTGAATATTTTTTCTAGTTTAATGCTCCTTTTCGTGCATAGATCGATACACAGTTTCTCGATTAAAGCTAGTTTTCATATCGTTCTTCTTCGTTTGAATTTTAGTTATCTAGACGCGTATGCTTTTGGTCATAGCGTGTTGTGATAATACGCGAAATTTCTTGAAAGCAATTGTGCAATTATATATATAATAAAAACCATCAAGATGAACAGTTTTCTTTTTTTCTTTTTTCTTTTTAACGGCATCAAGATGAGTAGTTAATTCATGTAATTGGGTGGCTTGGGCGGCGGGCTGCTGTTTTTTTTGCAGACCGGGTGTTTTTTTTTTTTTTTTTTTTTTTTAAAGGAAAAATTGCGTTTTTAGCATTGTTATATATACGTTGAAAATTATTTAATGTTCAAATTTCAAATATTAAAAAGATTGAGTGTGTAATTCTCCTTTGGTTGATGGGAGATAGCTTTGATTCAAATGGTATTGATACAGATTGTTATGAAATTGATTCTGCAGGCTGTGAAGGAATCTGTAGTTATAATGAATGTAATGAACAAATCTCAGACATTGAAACTTCAGGAGAAGAAAAGAAGAGTAAAATGGGGACATTAAAGAAGGTAGCAAAGAGCGCATCGAGTCGAATTCAGAGCTCTTTTAGGAAAAAGAGTAGGAAGAAACACAATAATCAAACTTTCATTCCTATAGAAAATGCGCCCGATCCAGCAGAGGTAAAGGAAGTAGTAATGTTTCGACAAGCGCTGGTTGCAGATGATCTGCTTCCTCAAAAGTTTGACGATTATTTTACGCTTCTGAGGTAAGATTATTATGTATATATATAGATATCTATGGTAATATTATTATAGTGTGAATCCATCCATTAACTAAATGATGCTTATAGATATTGAATCCAAGTTAAAGAATTCCCAAATTTCATGTCTTGCAGGTTTTTAAAAGCTAGAAATTTTGATATTGAAAAATCAAAACAAATGTGGGTTAACATGCTTCAATGGAGGAAAGCCTTTGGTACTGACACTATTTTTGAGGTATTAACATTAGACAACACTCTATAGGCTTGTAAAATGACTCTAAAAAGTTACATTCTTGATGTTTTAACAGGATTTTAAGTTCCATGAACTAAATGAAGTTCTGCAGCACTATCCTCAGGGTTATCATGGCGTAGATAAGGAGGGAAGGCCAATTTATATAGAATTATTAGGAAAATCCAATCCAGATAAGGTTATGTTAGTGACAACAATCGATCGGTATATAAAGTATCATGTGCAGGAATTTGAGAAAACTACTGCCATCAGATTTCCAGCTTGTTCTGTTGCTAAAAATAAGCGGATCACTTGCGGTACAACAATTTTAGACGTTAATGGCGTGGTATGATTATTAATTATTTATCAATCTGCATATAGGCTTAAGTATATATCAAATCTTTATTGTTTGTATTGTGATTTGTTTTTCATATGTTATAGGGTTTAAAGAACCTAACTAGGTCCGCTATCGAGGTTATAAGGAAGTTGCAGCAAATTGATAATGACTACTACCCTGAGGTATAGGATGAAAAAATCTTAATCTGATTGAATCTTAATCTTAATCTTTTGCAGCATATATTTTTCTTAATACTGTTTATTATCTATATTTCCTCAATTTTCATGAATATTATTTTGAGATTTAGTATTCTTGTTCATTCAAATGTACTATGCAGACCCTTGGTCAAATGTATATCATAAACGCTGGACCTGGTTTCAAAATGCTTTGGAAATCAATACAGAACTTTCTTGATCCCAAAACTAGATCCAAAATTCATGTAAGATTATAAAACCTCATGTTTCAGTTATCCGTTGCATGGTAGATATGTAGAATCTTATGAAATAAATTTTATGTTTCAGGTTCTTGGCTATAAATATCATAGCATTTTGCTTGAAGTAATTGATGCAAGGTGAGTCATTAGATATGTCAAATAATACACTTCCATTTCCTACATCCAATATCATCCATGGTTAAAACAATATGTGTATATGTTTATATATACATTTTTTCATAGTGAGTTGCCAGAATTTCTGGGTGGAAGCTGTAAGTGTGAACATCAAGAGGGTTGTTTGCAATCTGATAAAGGACCATGGAAAGATCACAACATACTGCAGGTATAATACATAAATAATATTGTTTAAACTTTAAAATATTGAATTTTATGATCATATTACATGCATGCAGATGGTTTCTAGTGGCAAAGCAACTTGTTCTGTTCAAGAAGTTTCAACATTAAGTAGTGACAGGAGAAGTGATTGGGAAAATCATTCTCCAGTGGTATGTTCTATCTAACATTTCTTAAGATTGTTTTATAATTATTATTGTTGCTATTAATATTATTATAATTACATACTTCTTTATACTTGATCTACTAAAGTACTACTAAAAATCGTTTTATCATTTTCTCATTAAATCAGGTGAAAAGCGGTGAGGTGTCGGCTGTAGAGTCAGCTTCTGAAATTGAAGAAACCACTTTTAAAGGTACAAAATGTTTTAAAGATCCAAGATTGGCCCCTGTCCCTGAAGAAGAAGTAAGTTTAGTTATTACTGATGTTTAGTAATTACTGATGTACAAAAGTTTAGTAATTACTGATGTTACCACATGTAGACTGGAGAGTATAGAGGGGTAGGGTTGTAAATTTCTGACACGAACCTTTTAACACGACAAGACATGACATGACACAACATGGAGTTAAACAGGTTTAAGTTTGAGCTTTTTGATGTCTTAAACAGGTCCACACGCTTAGACACGATTAAATTCATGTCTAAAGTGTTTGAAGCATAATCTTGACATCAATAGTATTTCAATATTACATATGTGTACTATGGTCAACTATGTAAATAGTTCTTATATTCTAAAATGGGTCCGTCTGGGTCCTAGTTAGAAGTTAAATAACAGTTAAATGATTCTGGTGGTTTTGGCGCCAATAACCGCCATTTATAACTATCATATTGTAACGGTGTAAATACCCTTGTAATCTGACATTTGTAATGGATGTATGAAAGTTTCTATTGTGTATTCTCTCCTGTATAATAGTGTGAGTGAGTGTAAGTGTGTTTGTGAAGAACCCATAGGTTTTTAAACCTGTTTATATTTTATTATTACTTATAAATAATAAAATATGTCCTTTTTGGTGATCTTTATTTTATGTTGTTATTTATTAACCAAGTTAAATGTATCATGTCACATCGTATCACTAAACAGGTCATGCTAATCATGTCACAACAGGTTGTGTCGTGTAATGCGTTTATTTACTGGTTCGCGTCCGTGTTTTACACCAGTGTTAATCGTGTCGTGTTTAACGTGTTTTGCCAGGGCTAAAAGGGGTTTTGTTACTTTTTTCTACAGTTTGGTCTTTTTTTTGTATTGTTTGACATTTTTGTCAATTTTACTTCTGCAGTGTGAAAATAATATTCCTGCAGAAAAAGTTGAGAATGAAGGATCATTTCAAGTTGCAGATGCACAAATAGCTACGACAAGAACACGAATTCAAGGTCATTTATGGATCTTGCTAACGTCGTTCATATCAATTCTTCTTGTTATTAGATCAACTGGATTACATATTACTAGTAAAGTAGGATTTTTGGCATCTAATTTAGCCAAAAAAACCGTTATTTTGATGAGCTGGCCAAATCTAGAGCCACAGGAATCTCCTCCATTGGAGACAGACTTATTGTTTGTTAAGCAAAAATTGGGTGAGCTTGAAGTCAAAGTCAACAGTTTGCAGTCAAAATTGGTGCAGCTGCCTAATGAAAAAGAGGAACTGCTTAATGCTGCTGTTTGTCGTGTTGATGCTTTAGAAGCCGAGCTAATTGCAACAAAAACGGTTGGTATCTTTTTAACCGCTTGATTTCCCTCGGTAACTTATCTTTAGATGTGGAAAAATAGTCAGCTCGGAAGGGTTGGGTATCAGGTCAAAACAGATTAGGGTCGAAACTGACACTTTTTTAGTACTAAGTTGAAACCAACTTCGTTGTTGACCAACATTTATTTATTTATTTTTTCTTTTTCCTTTTTAGGCTTTACATGAAGCTTTAATAAAACAAGACGAACTTCTAGCATATGTAAATGGACAAAAGAGAGTAAAGCCATCTCGGGTACGTTCTTTATCACCTCCTTTTCATCATATGCACATTCTTTTTATTCTTTCTCTAGTTCTAATATTCGAATAAATACAATATACATGTTACAACTTACAAGATTTAGCAGTTAATGTTTCTTGATGTAGCAGGGTATGAAACTTTGCTGCTAAAACCATGCCCTCATGGATTTTGATCACATTTTGTATATGGAACGGATCCGATTGGTGCTTGTGTAAAGATTTGGAACCATTCTTTTCTTTTACAAAATGTTTATTCATATTCTTTTTTAGGAATGATTTTTCAGTATTCATACGCTTGGAAAGAACGAGAAATTGTATGTATATATACGACTTGCGAACACCTATGCTTAACATTCTTTATACGTGTACTATGAGAATTTTCGTACGAGAAAGATAATATTAGCCTAGCTTACTGTAAATCTACATACTTACACACAAAAGTACAAAACTTATTTTTTAGAAGTTCACGTCTGCATCCACACTTTTGTGGGAGATTTTATACTCAAATATGAGGGCGTGTATAAATGACCTTTCAAAATAAGTATATAAATCCATTGTCGTCTTGGGTTTTTGGTAGCTGACTTTGCTTTATAATGAATCAAGAAAGAACAATTAAACTTTAGACATATAAGTTAGAGCAAGAAAAAAAGAAAGAGAAGTATTATGTCTTTATGACTTTATGTGAATTTTATTGG